>JALPQI010006308.1:0-60399 GCA_025490895.1 Thaumatotibia leucotreta
TTTCGGCGAGGGCTTCTCTTTTTATCATAAAATTATGCTTTTATTCAATTATGTATGTTTTTTTGGAAATTCAAGTATCTGTAAGCAATGTACTTCAAACTACTACTTGCGATAAATTAAAACACAACAGTAGGGAGTATTTTAAATCGACGCGGGTTAGAAAGTTACTTTTCGCACGTGTATTGTACGACGTTTTGCAGTGCAGATGGCCCTCCGAAGTTTTGGGCCTGAAAATGAGCCACTTCTCGCACTAGCGCGTAATAAGGTACCATTTGTACGATAGGCTCTAATAATATGTACCTATATGATTTTGATCCTTATGCCCTTGACATACGTTTCAAAATGTATACTATTATTAGACGTGACTGTACTAAAAAAATGTTTTCGCATCCAATATAAGTTTTAAGCTAACGCGGTCATTCTATGGTCAATTATTAGTATGAATTAAAACGGGATATATTATGTAAATTGAAATTATTGAGAACACGATATTTCGGCATTGTTTTAAATACCATCTTCACGTAAAGGTACATTTAGACCAAACGATCATTCGCTCAATCTATCCCCACTCTACGAAATTCGTTCGTTACACAAAACGTGATTCGTTGAAATTCGATCATTTCGTAGAGTGGGGGATAGAATGAGCGATTGCTCGTTTGATCTAAATGCACCTTAACATCAAACCTGAGTGCGCTTCTCAGTTAACCCATCCAATGCTTCTTGTATTTTCTTCATGTTATTTTGAAGGCTGGCCTTAAAAGCCTTAAATGGCATTACCATTTCAGACCATTTTCTTGAGCAGTTTCACGGTTCTGAAGCAAAATGTTCGCTCAACATTTTAGCTGAGAAAATTGTTTTGTAGATTTACCAACTTAAATCGAAAATTAGTTAAGGTTATTTAATAATTTGCAGCTTGAACGATAGAAAAATATATTATACTTAGTACGAGTATTCCGGATAAATATAGGTCGTTACACGTATATAGTTTTGGTAGAAAGAGACTTTATCTGATTTTAATTGCTGGACTACGTTCATTAAATAATTTTCTTGCATTCTTAATTCTTAATGATGAAATATAGGTAGTCATTTTTTTTATAAGAATCGGTGCGATTCCCAGAGGAGGTAAGTATTTTTGAGAAAATTTGTGAAAGCAAAATTACTACTAGTCTTATTTCAGCAAAATATCCTATCTACGATATTTAAGGTCTTTCCCTTCATGTCCCATAATTTTGGCCCTATTAATTAACAATGTCATAACCTCCAAATACAATATCTTTAAAATGCCATCTGGTAAATATTTTTTCTCCCAAAAGGAATCAAAATCACCGAACTCGACAATATTAATTAACAACTTCCTATTTTAGAAATACCATTAACTAAACAATATGACATCCAAAGAATGGCATCATTAACTAAAATACCTTACAAATGGGTGAATTATCCTTGTATGAAAAAAAAAATTGTCAAGCGTGAGTTGGATTCACCGAAGGGTTCCAATACCCCATTATTTATCTATTATTAGTTACATCTAAGTAAAGAGCATAACAAAAATAGTGGTGATACATTTAAGGGCCCAATTAGTTATTTGGACTAGGAAAATGTGAGAGAAACATTTGTACCGCAAATATACATAATTATTTTTTGTTTCTTTTTTCCTTTATTTTTAAATAGATTTTTTTGTAAATTTGTTAATTTAATAAACCCTTAGGATCGTTACTTGTATTATACCTTGTTAAGCAAAAAGCGACGTGGAATGCTTAATTTAATCATAATTATTATTGAAAAAAAACTATTTATGAGGATCATATCGCGTATTTTAATTAAATTTAACATCCCGACGTTTCGATCACTTTACAGATTTATACGTTGTATGATCCGTTTTATTTCGTGAGTAACTAGCGTAGTAACCGAAGAAAATATAATATAATTATTATTTTTGTACAGTCAGAGTCAAAGTAAGATGTAGGTATATAAAGATGATCAAAAATATGTCCCAGTGCACCTTAATTCTGTGTAATAAGTACGTCGTAACATACACTTATAAAAGGATTCATTCGATACATATTTTTGTAGGGGAGACCTAGGAGAGTTGACACAAAGGTAAGTTGACACAACGACAAAATCTCAGGAACTATAGGCATTAGAAATCTGGCAATAACGCAGTTCTATCCCTTTTCTCCCTCCTACCTACTCTTCAGTACACGCCATGGCCGTCGGCCGAACGGTTGCGGAGTTATAGCGTCTGTGTTCAAAATTGTGCGAAAAGTAAGTTTTTGCCCATTTTTTCAATGCCGTTTATTTATGTGTTATGTTAAGAATTATGCCCTTTGTATACATCATTTGTAACGTCTATTTAAGTACATGTTTATATTAAAACATGTTATTTTCAAACGAGTACCGCTTGTAAGTAATAATCGCTAAGATATAAAAAAAGCCGTTAATTTTGAAGGGAAGGTAAGTTGAAACAGCTTATTACAACTCTCCTCGATGTTAATTTATAGACTAAATATTTATTTGGTATTTCAGAGTGCCTAAAGCAATAGAAGCAAACAGGAAACTAAGAAACGTTAAGAAACCATTATTAGATTAATCAAAGCAAACAAAGACAATTGAGAAAAGTAAATCTATCAAGCGTAATAAAACGACTGGTAAAAACATAAAGAGGAATGCAATAGTGAGAATGAAAATCATAATGATTGTTTATGTCTCTGTTGCTTAGAGCCATATAAAAACAGTAGACCAAAAAAATATTAAAAATAGTTTTTTGGCTTGAAAGGGCTGGGCACATGCAAAATCCAAATAAGGGTGAACTGGACTACATAATAATATATTATATCAAACTGTTGGCCTGGTTAATTAAATCTATTTTTTTATTACGGTTCATTTTGTTATACCTAGTTAGGTATATTAATGTTCTGTGTTTTTGTTGGTAACATTATCAATTACCATAAGAAGTTAAGTTGGATTATTTTAGTTAGATTTTTTTTTCTTTCCTGAAAGGAGAAGACTTGCAATTTTAATGTTTAATTAATCTCATTTAGTGTCTTAAGTCTTACCGTTGATGTGATTATGGATAACTTTAGTATGCAAAAGTATGTAGGACCGGAATTATTATAATATAGGTAAGAAAAAAACCAAATGTGTACTCACAGTCGTACAATGAAGGTGCCTTATTATTCTTATAAAAAAAAAAACATATTTTTGTTAGTATATTTATAATATTTGACCTCAAAGTTATTTTAGTAAAGTGTTTTAGTAAAATAAATACTATTATTGCCAAAACTGTCGTATTTATCTTAAAACTTTAATTTATATTTATGTGTCAACTTACCCAGGTACCTGTTTCAACTTATCTCGGTACTAGGAGGGTTAAAACCCGACTTGTTCTAGAATAACGATGTTTTTGCCACCTTCTAATGACTTATTACTTTTCTGATTGACTTTTTTAATTAGATTATGAAATTTCCTGTCTAAAAATGTTGGTTACGCCCTTATAGCTTGTATAACAAAGAAGTTATGCGTGGATATGTAAAATTTGTGTCAACTCTCCTAGGTCTCCCCTACTTGACTGTAGCGGCATAAAATACTTCATTATTATTATGATAATTTCAACTCATTAGCTATCATAATTCGAGTAAAACAGTGGGCAGTGTAGTGACAGAAAAGGTTACAGTTTTTACTACCTACTTGGGTAAGGAACCCTAAAAACATACACAGTGGGAGTCTGTCACGCACTTTGACAGAGCCATAAACAATTTTCAAACTCTCGTTATGTCATTCTACACTATTAATTATTTCTTAGTTTTTCTGAACTAAAACCAATGCTTCGTCATAGCAATACATCACTAGCACAAACTTAACTTGTATCGCTTTAGATTTATTCTCAACCTTATGTATTTACCCATACGGACGGTGATAGGTGTATTTTGAAGTTGGTAAAGAGACCCAAATGTTAGACTTCAAATAGCATTAGTGATGTAATGTGTAGTTTAGGATGTATGTATTGTTGTTACTAATTATAATTTTGGGAGTTCGTCATTGGGGAAGTATTTGGGCTAAATTAGGTGGGTTTTGTATTGAGTGCAAGACAACGAGAAATTTATTTTTTGTATTGTAGGCAACTGTTTCAAATCACGTCTGCTTTCAGCTGTTGTTTATTAGGACTCTATGGCTATTATATTGGTAGAAACAAATTTGAATTGTAGGTTATATCCATTTGCATTTCAGTACCTACCTATGAAATTGGCGTTTTTTTTAGGTTACAAACATTAGTTGGCCCCTAATATAATTATCTAAGTAGTAACTTAACTATATATATTTTATTTTGGATAGTGCTTTGTGTAACGAAGGTATTTTCACACTAATAATTTTTTTTTAAATGACATTTAAAAATATGTCTTGAAAACAATTTTTTCCATATGCTGCCGGTTCAAATGTTTTGAATACGTAATACTTCACAGTGCAATAACTGTGTAACTGATTTCGTAAATAAATTATTATATGTATGGCTGCTGTAATGTTATTCATAATACATTTACTTAAATCACGGTCCCGAATCGTACTTGGTTCAAATGTACAAATAAAAAGCCAAATAAAACGTATCCCAGTATCTTTGACTTTCTTGTGTATTAAGACTGACATGTCTATTTCGGAATAGACGATCTATCATAGTTTGGGGTCGGGCCAAGTTTTGAGGGTCCCGTAATGGCCCATTAGTGTGGGTCCGATGAACAGATTAATGATCACGTGATTACTGAAAGAGTTGTCATAACTGACGAACTTTGTAAACGACAGTAAACAGTAGCCATGAGTTGGAAAGTAAGGCATACGTTAGGTTTTACTCTTTTTTATGTGACGAAAGTATTTCAATTTCAATTTATTTATTGCATAGTCATGAACAAATTTACATGGTAAGGTCTTAATAACTAAAGTTGGTAATGTCATGACACCCTGCTAGGGCACACAATATTCACATAGTACAGGATTCATCAGAATATTTTATGATTAAACTATAGATCATTAAATAAATCAATTCATGTCAAATATAATTAAACCAAATAGATAAATCATGATTCAGGTGAAATACTGTGACAACTGAGCTCTCAGCCCACCTGATGGAAAACAGGAACTGCGGCCCTACCGCGAAAAACGAAATTCGTAAATTTCGAGGATTTGTCTCTCTCACTCTAATGACGCCTTCGTTTGCGTAACAAAGAAAAATCCTCATAATTTACGAATTTCGGTTTTCACGGTAGTAGGCCTGAGGCCCATGGACATAGCAATCAGAAAATCGCCTATGCGCTGCCCACCCTGAGGACTGATGGATTGCCTCTATCTATGCCAGTAATTACAGCGGCTATCATACCCCCAAACCGAAACAATACACAATACGTAGCGCATTACTATCGCGCTCGCGCTTCAAGGTGCATTCAAACCTAAAGAGCATTCGCTGTTCTATTCCCCGCTCTACGAAATCAACCAATCACGTTTTGTGTAACGATCGAATTTCGTAGAGTGGGGAGTTAGAATAGCGAATGTTCGTTTGGTCTGAATGCACCTTGACATACCGGAGCGAACGCGATGGCCTGCTTTATACCACGGCCACGACATTGGTCTAAGGCTTAACAGAAAACTATACGTGTGAGAGGGAGTACCCATATCGGCATCCCGCTCCAACTCATGGATTCGCTCGCTGCTGGTCGCCTTATGCCCCGGCCACGACATTGGTCTAAGGCGATCGGCTTAGCGGAAAACCATACGTGCGAGAGGGAGTACCCATATCGGCATCCCGCTCCAACTCATGGATTCGCTCGCCGCTGGTCGCCTTGTGCCTCGGCCACGACATTGGTCTAAGGCTTAACGAAAAACCATACGTGTGAGAGGGAGTACCCATATCGGCATCCCGCTCCAACTCATGGAT
Organism: Thaumatotibia leucotreta; assembly: GCA_025490895.1. Classification (NCBI taxonomy): domain Eukaryota; kingdom Metazoa; phylum Arthropoda; class Insecta; order Lepidoptera; family Tortricidae; genus Thaumatotibia; species Thaumatotibia leucotreta. Next base: position 5,921 of record JALPQI010006308.1, read on the forward strand.
TCGCTCGCTGCTGGTCGCCTTATGCCCCGGCCACGACATTGGTCTAAGGCGATCGGCTTAGCGGAAAACCATACGTGCGAGAGGGAGTACCCATATCGGTATCCCGCTCCAACTCATGGATTCGCTCGCTGCTGGTCGCCTTATGCCCCGGCCACGACATTGGTCTAAGGCTTAGAAGAAAACCATACGTGCGAGAGGGAGTACCCATATCGGCATCCCGCTCCAACTCATGGATTCGCTCGCCGCTGATCGCCTTAGACCAATGTCGTGGCCGGGCCTTTAAGGTGCATTCACACCAAAAGAGCATTCGCTGTTCTATCCCCCGTTCTACGAAATCAACTAATCACGTTTTATGGAACGATGGAATTTTGTAGAGTGGGGGGTTAGAATAGCGAATGTTCGTTTGGTCTGAATGCACCTTTACGTATCGAGTAAAACCTAACGTTACCGATACTTGCAAAGTCATGGTAGGCTGTAGCCGAACCAATTAGAACCCTGGGACATTCAAGAACTATGTCAAAGTGATGCTGTAAAGTACGAAAGTCCTTACTATACGATTCGTCATTAGAATCCAAAAAAATGTAAATAAATTATTTGTAACAACCTCGTTTCATTAACCAATTGATCTCTTAAGGTAAGGTCTTATTTTGTAGGTCCCAAAATTTATTGTCGTTACAAAGCTGACATCGAAGTTAACTTTTTTGTCAGAGTTACGCTAATTGGGTGTCCCTAGAAGTGAAAATGCCCATATGCGCCAAATGATGCATGGATGCATTGTGCTTCGCGTAGTGCAGTGATGCAATCACGGATAGTTAGAACTTTAGCCGCTGCGTTCTAACTACGTGGCATAATTTGAATAAGCAGACATTCCACACTAGATACTATGAATCTATGCCGTGTGGTGACGGCAGTAAGAATACATTTGTCACCACCCCAACTCCTCCTGCGGGTGTCGTAAGAGTCGACTAAGGGATTGAAGTGTCACTGACCATTTTACAAGATTGATGATGGGCAGCAGCGTCATCATAGTGGACACATTACTGCGACCGCCGATCCGCTTGCCCAGCGTGGCGATTATGGGCATTTACCTCCTAATGCGTCTATACGCATAGTTAATAGGAGAGGCCTAAGTCCAGCAGTGGACTAACATATTCTGATGATGATGATGACTATGAATCTAATCAAATTCAACGAAATAAAACTATGAAAACGGTTAAACTCGCGTATATTAATTAAATATAAGTTCCGATCTTTCGATCACTTTACTGGGTTCGTGATCTGTGGTCGCCCGCGATAGTTCATAGCTTAGTAGCTCGCGGTGAGACCAGTGCCTTACGCGATGTTATCCGTATTCATAGTTCTATTTCATAAATAACTATTGCGGTAACCAAAGAATCTACAAATGAGCAATTTTCATTCACAAACTGTAAGTATAGTGCTAAGGTAAATATACCCATAAGTGCTAAAGTCTTATATATATTAAACGTATTGCGAAAACACAAATCTAATTATTTATTAACTAAATATTTTGATTTGTATTTTTAATTTTTCTCCAGTAGTCACACTACTTAATACTATATAAATTATAAATATTAGATGTCATATAATGGGCATGTATTGCTTGCCCTTAGAGAATGGTCAAAGGCGCCTAGCCTTGTAAGGGATTGCATATATCCGAGAAATTTGACCGGTGGTTGCTAAGACCGAGTGGCCGAGGGGTACAGGCATCAGCCGCGAAAGCTGAGTACGTGGGTTCGATCCCCACCTCGGACAGTAGGTGATCTTGGTCGTTTGTCTTTGGTATATGACATCTAATATGTATAATCTTATACAGGGTGTTCGTGAGTAATTGCTTTAATTTCAAGGATAGATTCTTTACATCAAATAAAGTTAATTGTACCAAGAAACTAATATCCTAACTCGAACCGTTTTCAAATTATTCAAAATCTTAATTTTCTCACTTAATTACATTAAACCATTGTAAAGTCTTCTTAATACAACATAACCAAATACTATTTTCTTCTATTTTGTAAGTAAAGAGTTTTCAGTTCTCGTCATGTACTACATTCACTTTTAAATAAAGGAGTTCGTTTAAGATTAGTTTTAATTTGACTTGTTTAAGTCACATCAAATTGTCATTTTATTATTGTTGTTTATTTTCAAAGAAATAATTATTTGTAAAATAATATCTGTGCTTCCATTGATGCCACGTGTAAATTATACGGCCCAAGAAGAGGCCGACATACATTTTATTTACGGTTTGTGTAATGGAAATGCCGCAGAAGCAGCAAGAGTGTACCAAATTCGATATCCCAATCGACGTACACCGCAGCCTTATACTTTTACGAATGTAAGTAATTAGCTGTTTTCATATGCCTTATTTATACCTAGCTACTTCAAATTTATATCTCTCTTTATACCTAACCCACGTTTATTACTGTTGCAGGTACATAGACGGTTCAGTGAGATAGGTCTACGTTCGACGCCAAGGGAACGTGGCATCGTTTTAGACGTGCAGGACGAAATCGATATAATGAATTTAATCATTGAAGATCCGACATTGTCGACAAGACGAATAGGTCGTATTTTTAACATAGGACACGACAAAGTCTGGCGTTTATGGAAGCGATACGGTCTGCATCCTTACCATTACCGCAAAGTGCAAGGGCTTCTGCCACGGGACAATTTCTCACGAATTGCTTACTGCCAAAGATCAAATGAATTATTAATACAAAACCCACAACTTATCTCTAAAATTCTGTAGATGGACGAGGCTCAATTTACAAGGGCAGGAATAATAAATTCAAAAAATTATCACCATTGGACTGAGCAAAATCCAAAGATGGCGAGGGAGTCTTCGTTCCAATATGAGTTCTCCGTAAACATGTGGGCAGGAGTATTAAACAATCGCCTCATTCGACCAGTGGAGATTCCAAATCGACTAAATGGTGACAATTACTTGGAATTTCTACAGAATTTACACAATTTGGAATGGTTTGAAGATGTTCCACTGGAAACACTGCGGACGCATTGGATCCAGCATGACGGAGCACTCGCACATTTCGCTGCTCGTGTTCGGCGGTATTTAAATGAGCACTTTGATGGGCGTTGGATTGGTCGCGGCCGTCCAACTCTTGCGTGGCCCGCCAGGTCTCCCGACCTAACCCCTCTAGACTTTTATGTCTGGGGTACCTTAAAAGAAAAAGTGTACTCAAAATCAGTGGCGACAAGAGAACATTTGTTGCAACGAATTCGGGAAGAAGCTGACGCAATGCGTGCAACTAATGTCAATCTAAACCGCGAAATACGGGCACGATGGAACATATTATGTTTGGAGAAGGAAGGCGGTCACTTCGAAAATGCCCTGTAGGTAATTTTGACTTTGTAAAAATATTTTTATAGGTAATACGAAAAAGGGGATAATTTTATTTTATTTGTAGGAGTATTATACAGGATTGTGTTTTTTGTTTGTAAATAAATGTAATTATTATTAATATACTAAAACTGTAATTTCATTTATGGTTAAATATACCTTACGACTATCAGTGACATGGCGTCTAAAACCACTTGGTTCCCACCAGCTTGTCCACTTCCGGGTGATTAAGAATTAGTTCCTAATAATTCTTAACGCCACGACACTGGTACTAGGTACTTATGTCGAAAACTAAAAGTTAAGATAAAAAAAGAAAATATTATTTAAAAATTTAGACAGTTCGCAAACATTGTTTTGTATAATAGAAATAAATACGAATAAACTATCTTTCACTACGCCACATAAAAATGAATGAGAAACAAAAATAAAAAAAATAATAGCTGTAGCAGGGTTTGATCCCGGGACCCTCTGTTTTATAAGCAAAGTAGCTACCACGGAGTTAAATTCTTAATATGCTGTCATTTACAGAATTTCAACACTGTCATCAATTGACACTAACTGCTGCCTAACTCAAAAGTACCTTTTACAATGGTCTTCAACTTAACATATATTTATTTTGTATGAAATAGTAAATTTTTTTTTTTTTACAGTTTAACAAAATGTGATATAGTCACATAGTTTGTTTTAACTAACCAAACATGTTAACGCCTGGTAACATTGGCACCGGCGTTGACCAATCCAGACGACCATCGGTAGCGAATGAGAGGGCTCCCAGAGCGCGACGACAGCGCCCAGGTTGCGCGCACTCGACACCACAAAAAGCGGAGCATCGAGCCCACAACTCCCTTTTTCCTTCTAACCACTGAAGCCGCCGCACGTGTCCTAGACATAAAAAGAACCTCTCGATTGTACTTATCCATAAATAAAAATGGTAAACTATTACAAGTAGTTTTACTTCATAGGCTGAAACATAATTGGCGACCGTCACAGGACACGTGCGGCAGGTCTATTATTTAAAATTGCAGAGCCTGACTTGCGTCGGCCATATTGGAGCGTCGTGCGCTTGGAGCCGACGACGTCGCAAGCCGAATCCAGCTACCGCCAGCCTTCGCCGCCAGCCCAGTAACGCGTGCCCGAAGAAGAGGACTGCTGAGGTCCCTCCGGCTGCGGCGAAGACCAGAGAACCGTGGGACTGGGACGGACGATCGTCGGCGTCTGGTAACACGACGCGACCGCGTGGCGCGCGGCGAGACAAGGCGAGTGCCCTGATCCTAGAAAGTGCCCATCCGTGCCCACTTTTATATTTTAAGTCAAGTCTCTTCTTTTTAATCCCAACTTAAATTCTCAATTTCAATATTCTGACCACAAACTTGACTACAATTTAACCTAAACATACCTATTTTGCAGTTCATTAAACTCTGACCCTTACGTAACTAAACTCGACAAATTACTTTAACTTAAATAACCTTGAATCCCAACTAAATTGTCTTTAAACTGAGTGCCTACTGCGATTTATTGCATCTATTTGTGTTTTTTACCTACAGGACAGTTTCTTATCAGCTTGTTTTTAGTGATCTTCAAATACCTAACCTCTCAGTGCACGTTGTGTGAGTTAACTTAAATACCGCTTCAGTGCCTATCTATTTAGGCTTTCTTAATTAAATAAGGCAGTGCAGTGAAAACCTGTGCATTCCTTTAAAGATATAATAATAAATACCTAACGCGTTTATTTAAAACCTGACTGAAGCGGCTTGTTTGTGCCTATGTTATCGCCAGCTTGCCTACGCATTTACGTTTAATTCATTTGCACTTAAAAAACCCTTGTTTGCAAGCGCACGTGTGCCATTCTAAAATTAATTTAACTTATTTCCTTTTCTCTTTGCTGACATAAACAATTTCATTCAACTTCACGCCACCCTTGCCTGCGCTTTGGTTCTTGCACGCATATGCACCCTTTCTTTTGCACGATTTCAGTGACGAGGCTGCCCACGTGCGCGCCGCGTGCCACGCATACATACCACGTGCCCACGTGTGCTTCGCGTGCCACGTGTGACCACGTGTGCTTCGCGTGCCACGTGTGACCACGTGGCTGCGCACCGGGCCACCTCGGCGTAGCTGTTGAAGGCATCAGGGGCGTGAGCTGTTTTGCCAATATAACTTTTTGCTGACGTGGATACTTTTTAACTCTAAATAATATCTTTTCTCAAATTAATTCGTCTGTTTTGCCAGCTCAGTTAACAAACACAATTCAACATGACTGAAGCTGCAAAAAAGGAAGCTCTCTTGGCCGAATTACGCATTAAGCGTGGATCCATAAAGGGTCAAGTTTCTAAATTTCGTGGTTATTTAAATACAATTAAGGATGATGAAGTGTTAACGGGAATTAAATTTAATGAGCTTACCTTAAGATTAAATAAAGTTATAGAGTTATCCACGCGCCTAGACGAGCTGCAAACTTCGATTGAGGTAGTTAATTCTGAAAGCCTTGAGAGTGAGCTCCTTGAAAGGGACGCTAATGAATCTCACATTAATTCTGCTATAGCTGTAGCTCAAAATATATTAGAACGCTCTCAAGCTCAGAAACCCTCACCTGAGCCGTCTGTAAAAACTTGTTCTTCGGGCGGTTGTCATTCTGAGCACCTCGGCTTCAAGTTGCCTCAAATTAAAATAAATAAATTTGATGGATCTTATTATAAATGGATGGAATTTAAGGACCTTTATGAATCTTTGATTCATAACAATGACCACATTAAGTCGATCCACAAGTTTCACTACCTAAGTTCATACCTTGAAGGCGAGGCTGCTCGTGTAATTGCAAATTTAGAAGTTTCAGCTGTCAACTATACTGAGGCCTGGAGACTGCTGTGTGACAGGTTCAGTAATAAAAGGCAATTAATTACTAATCATTTGAATGCATTATTTAATATGGAAAGTATACAGCGGGAGTCTGATAAGTCGCTTAGATTTTTAAGCGATAATTTCACTAAAAACCTCCGAGCGTTGAAAACATTAGGTCAACCTACGGAGCATTGGGATACAATGTTAATTCACATGTTAGCTGCAAAATTAGACTCAAATACATATTCAAAATGGGAAGAGCACAGAAATACTCTTCAAGAGTGGCCTACACTTGAAGATTTCAAGGAATTTCTAAAAAATCGTGCAGATATATTAGAAAACCTGTACCGATCTAAAAGAGAAAAACAATCTAATCACAGGTTAGAGCCTGTGACTAATAAAAATTCATTTAAACATGATAAAAACATAAAAACCTTCATGATTTCAGAAAAACAAGGTGACAACAAAGGTCGGCCGTGCGTCGTGTGCCGTGGTGATCACAGAGTGTACGACTGCCCAGCCTTCAAAAAGATGTCGGTCGACGAGCGCTGGTCGCGGGCGTCCACTCTGAGACTCTGCCATGTCTGCCTCCGCCCGGACCACGAGACCCGTCAGTGCAAGCTCAACGGTTGTCGTGTATGTAAGAGACGTCACAACACATACCTAACACAGATCTAATAAGCCAACCCACCGACAGCGTTAGGGAGGAAGCTACTTCCTCCTCAACAATGGTAACTTCTGACAGTGCCGAGGTGCGAAACACCCTCACTGCTAATACTTCTCTCAACAGTAGTGAAGCATTGCTCTCTACTGCTCTAATTGAAATTGTAAATCCTGTCAACAATAAGAGAGAGACAGTCAAATGTCTCTTGGATAACTGTTCACAGTCTAATTATCTTACTGAAGCGTTGAGGCAACGCCTGCAACTTGACCTTCAGCCTCTAACTGCCACAAATGTAACGGGAATAGGAAATACCTCTCTGACCTATAAACCTATGAGGTACGCAGCTCATATAAAATCTAAACTGACCAATTTCAATGCTAACGCAGACTTTCTTGTCTTAAATAAAATAACTGATCAATTTCCTAAAAAATATGTTGATATTAGTTACCTTAACTTACCGGCATCGATGAAACTTGCAGATCCAACCTTTAACGTCCCATCTCAAATAGATATGCTATTAGGAGTTGAACTATTCTGGTCGATCGTTACTGGAAGGGAAAAAACATTGCAAGGTAGTAAGTGCACCTTTCTTATCCCTTCAAAGCTTGGGTGGCTTGTAGCCGGTCCGATAGAGGGCGCCACTGCCTATGGTAACTCATTAAACACAATTACTCATTGCTGCATGTCGGACCTGTCTGCCCAAATGACTAAGTTCTGGGAGACGCAGGAGATACCGCAAGAAGCGGACTTCAAAAATGGAGGTGAGTTCGATTCTCATCCCATAGAAAAACATTTCACAGATACCACACATCGCCAATCTGATGGCAGGTTTGTAGTGCGTCTACCTTTAAAGGATACGCCCGACTGCCTAGGCAACACATTTAACATTGCTAAAAAACACCTATTCAACTTAGAAAAACGTTTCAGTAAACAACCTGAACTTAAAAAAATGTATACTGATTTCATAAACGAATATGAAAGTTTAGGTCATCTGTCGGAATCTAAGCAATGTTACAATGCTTATCACGTCCCTCATCACCCAGTGATGAGGGACAGTGAATCTACACGATTAAGGGCAGTCTTTCATGGCAGCTGCCCAACCTCCTCTGGTTATTCTATTAATGATATCCAGATGGTAGGACCTAACATACAAAACTCGTTATTTGACATATTGCTTAGATTCCGACAGTATAGATATGTGCTGTCGTCTGATATAGAAAAACAATATCGTCAAATCTTAATTAATGAAGCAGATAGACACTTGCAAGTCATTTTGTGGCGTGAAAACGAGCACCTACCTATTCGTTCTTTGACCTTAAATACTGTAACGTATGGCTTCGCCTCTTCCAGCTGGTTAGCGGCGCGTTGTTTGTGGCAGTTGGGGGCTGAGAGCAAGGATCCATTAGTTAAGACTATAATACAAAATGATTTTTATTGCGATGACTTACTGACAGGCGCAGATTCTGTAAAAGAACTGCTTCATATACAGGCCGAGGTATCAAAGGTCCTAACCGCCGGTTGCTTTAACCTACGTAAATACCGCTCGAATTCAAACGAGTTATTAAGTTCTGATTCTATTAATCAAAATTATCATTTGGCATTGAGCCAATCTTGTCAAACACTTGGACAGGGCTGGCTGCCCAGCCAAGATATTCTAAACTATGCAATTAAGCCTTATGAATCTGATGAAAAGGTTACAAAGAGATCAATATTATCAAAAACGTTCCAAGTCTTTGATCCCTTAGGCCTGTTAAGTCTGTGCACAGTTAAACCTAAAATATTACTGCAAACCTTATGGAAAGAACGCAAAGATTGGGACGATCCGGTTTCACCAGAAATCCAGCGAATCTGGACGCGATTCATTAAAAACTTAAATCATATAAAAATGCTTAGTATACCTAGATTTGTGTTGTGCGATGCACCCTCCACAATAGAATTACACTGCTTTTCTGATGCAGCAGAAACTGCGTATGCAGCCTGCATTTATGTTAAAACAATTTCAGGCTCGGGTGAACAACAAGTACACCTACTGTGTGCGAGAGATAGAATTGCTCCAATCAAGAGAACCAGCATACCACGACTTGAATTGTCAGGTTGCTTGTTAGCTGCGCGAACTTACGCAGCTGTAGTAAGAGCCTGGAGACGTCCTGTCTCTCGTGCAATATTCTGGACTGACTCTAGCTGCTGCCTGGCTTGGCTAAAAACTGACATTAGCAAATTAAAGACCTTTGTGGCCAACAGAGTGGCAGCTATAGCCAGTCTCACCCCAGGAGCTACCTGGAGACATGTACCTACCAAGGAAAACCCAAGTGACCTCGCAACCCGTGGCGTAGACCCACAGCATGTCTCTGGAGCCGCTCTTTGGTGGCATGGCCCCGAGTTCCTACTAAAACCTGAAGCTGAGTGGCCAGACTTGAATTCTGTGCCTCCGGAGATCTTGCCTGAAATCAAGGTAACTTCTATGCTTACAACTTTAGAACCTGAGCCATCGATCATTGATTTTGATAGGTTTTCAAAATATAAAAGATTACAACACGCCATGGCTTATGTGCGCCGTTTCATTAATAACTGTAAACCTAGATTACCTAAACTAACGGGATCGCTGTCAGCGCAGGAACTCGCAGACTCTCTACATACTTTAGTCAAAATTGCTCAACAACAGTCTTTTAAGTCTGAAATAGAAACGATGCACAAAGGTCACAGGTTGAGCCCTAAATCACATATCACAACTCTGTCTCCGTTCCTTGACTCTCAAGGCATCTTGAGAGTCGGGGGGGAGGCTGGAGGCTTCTGATCGTAGCTACGACCAGAAGCATCCCATGTTATTACGTGCTAAACACACTCTAACCCAGACTCATTTTTACACATGAACACATACGTCTCTTACATGCAGGGCCACAGTTGTTATTATGTTCAGTTCGAGACATTATATGGCCAGTCGGAGGCAGACATCTCGCGAGAAGCACGGCCCGCAATTGTGTCACTTGTAGGCGTATTTCTGGTCAAACTTTAAAAAATATTATGGGCAACTTACCCGAACAACGCACAAACACTGATTTTCCATTCACGTCAACTGCGCTTGACCTAGCTGGTCCCTATTTCATAACCGATCGCCGCGGACGTGGATGTAAAATTACCAAATGTTATATGTGTCTATTTATATGTCTACGGTAGAAACTTTGTAGCTGCAGCTAAAGAGATTAATGACTTTTATAAACTATATCAAAATGATATATCTGATTTTGCAGCTGGTCAAGGTATTAAATTTAAATTTGCGCCAGCTTACGCTCCTAACTTTAACGGCTATGCTGAGGCCGGTATTAAAAGTGCTAAATTTCATCTAAAAAGAGTATTAGGTACTACTCATCTCACATTTGAAGAGCTGTCCTCCTTGTTTAGTCAAGTAGAGGCAATATTGAACAGTAGACCACTCTGTCCACTATCCTCCTCCCCCAATGACTTAGACCCCCTTACTCCCAGGCACTTTCTGGTTTTTAGGGCGCTCGAGTCGCTGCCGTCGCCGCCACTTGAAGACCGGAACCCACAACGCCTGGACCGCTACCTCAAGCTGGAGCAGCTGCGTCAACACTTCTGGAAGCGGTGGTCGTCGGAGTTCGTGTCTCTACAACAGCAACGCTACAAGTGGCGCGAAAGACAACGCGATCTACGCCTGGGAGAGCTGGTGCTCATCAAAGAGGAAGGCTTACCACCGCTGCTGTGGCGCATGGGCAGGGTAGTCAAGCTATACCCCGGCAAGGATGGCGTGCCGCGTGTCGCGGACCTCAACACTGCCAGGGGGCTCGTCAAGCGAGCACTCAACAGAATATGCCCGTTACCTATGCAAGAAAGGGATTCCTGAAAGATACTCTTTCAGCGCCCCGGAGTATGTTAACGCCTGGTAACATTGGCACCGGCGTTGACCAATCCAGACGACCGTCGGTAGCGAATGAGAGGGCTCCCAGAGCGCGACGACAGCGCCCAGGTTGCGCGCACTCGACACCTCAAAAAGCGGAGCATCGAGCCCAAAACTCCCTTTTTCCTTCTAACCACTGAAGCCGCCGCACGTGTCCTAGACATAAAAAGAACCTCTCGATTGTACTTATCCATAAATAAAAATGGTAAACTATTACAAGTAGTTTTACTTCATAGGCTGAAACAAAACATGATGTTAAAGTTAAAGCAATTACTCACGAACACCCTGTATATACATATGTTACGACGTTCTTATAACATGATTATTGCACGGGGACATATTTAAGAGGATTTTTTATATGTACCCTATTCCGCCTTTGACTGTACCTATTAGTAGTGACAATTTATTTTAACGACTTGTTACGGACCATAGTCTAGCATCAATAATTCACATAACCTCTACTAATTCAATCAACACTACGAAATTACTTACAAATACCATAATTAGAGGTGTATATCGACACGACAAATTTTATGGCGCGTACACTCGATATATTTTATCGTGCGTGGATACATTGAGGGCCGCTTGTTAGGGAGCTATTAAAATTTTACTAAGACACACCATTCGTTAAGTGTCACGTTAGTTTTGGTCTTGAGATATTTATAGAGATGATAACACCTTCAGGGTGCCTGGGCCAAATTTTTTTATTTTTTTATTTATTTAATCTTTATTGCACAATCAATGAAAAAAGTACAAATGGCGGACTTAATGCCTTATGACATTCTCTACCAGTCAACCATTGGTTCAAATAGAAAATTCTTTTCGTTTTCTTCAAGTCAAAGTCAAACTATTCTTTATTCAAGTAAGCTTATTAATAAGCATTTTCGAATCGTCTGACATTATCAGGAGAGAGAAACAAAAATCTACTACTGGTTCAAACCCTACACCGTTCCTGAGAAGAACCAGTAAGAAACTCAGGTGGACTTATTTTTTCAATCATCATATTTTATGTCCCTGAAAAACGTTACACAGTTGTGATTTTTGTATGAGATGATGTTTTGTTTTAAATTTTTGATGTATGGATTAAAATCTACAATTGCTAAAAGAAATACAAGTGCACCGGATTTTTTTTATACAGGGTGGAAAGGGACGACGTTCCTTCCCGCTACCGACCGAGTCTTCCAACCATTACGATGAACTTGGAATGGGACCAACATCTGACACGCTCGGCCGCTATTCAAATGAATGAACTTGTTTCTTCTATCCAAATCTAATTCTGTGGGTAAGACAAAATGCTACCAGCAGACGCTGTGCCAGAAGGAACACTTTTTGTCTTTCCCCATTCAGAAATTCGGAATCTACAGGCCCACGTCACAGCGGTTATAACCGCTCTAAGTATCTCCTTTGCCCTAGTTGCGCAAGAGTAGCGGCGCAGGACTGGTGCGCATCTGGTGCGATTAGACGCCGTACAATTACTCTCTTCATTGCTGCTTGATTGCTATTTTATTAGCTTTACATTACTTTTTAGGAAAACTACTAAAGGTTAAACCACGACATTGGTAGACGACCGGTGTCGAGTGGATCCACAAGTTGGAGCGAGATGCCGATATGGGAACTCCCTGTCGCACGTATGTTTTTCCGCTACGGCCAATGTCGTGGCCTAGCGTCGGAGTCGACAAAGGACTACTGATGGGCAGCAGCGTCATCATAGTGGACACACTACTGCGATCGCCAATCCGCTTGCCCAGTGTAGCGATTATGGGCATTTACCTCCTAATGCGTCTATACGCATAGTTTATTATTATTATTATTATTATTATTATTTATTCAAACAAAAAATATACAGTATGACAGTATAAACTAAAGCACTGTACATTTTAAATTACACGATATTAGATACTTCATTACAATATACCACTATCATCCATTACCTCGCAGTACTTCAGACATACGCTACACACATTTGCCCATCGGCTTGCGAACAGATCACATTCAGGTGCCCATGACAGAAGCGCGTTCAAAAATCTTAGAGCTCGAATAAGAGGAGATCTTTGGCGAGCCACAGTACGCGATGTTGGAATCGCAAGAAGGATATGGTTTCTAGGCCTAAGATCTTGCTTAGGCAGAATAGGTATAGACAGCCGCACTACCTGTGCCACTAGCTCAGGGCAGTCGGAATCTCCACGCAAAATTCTACAAGCTACTACCAAAAGATTGTAGTCACGCCTCACTTGCAAAGAGTTGAATCCTAGGCATCCTAACAAGAATTTAGTAGGGTATAAAAACGGGTAGCATTTGTAAACTCTTTTGTACAGGAACCTTAGGAATGCTTTTTGTACTTTTTCTAGCAACAAAGCATACGTGCTCTCAGTGGGACTCCAAATTATGCTGGCAGTTTCTAGCTTACTCCGAACAAGGGCCGTGTACAGTGATTTAATTGCCTTTGGATTGGTAAAGTCACGGGCATTCCTTACGATGAATCCCAGCCTCTTAAAACAGTTGGTAGCTAGGGCTTCAATGTGATCACGAAAGGTTAGTTTGGCATCAAAGAGGACACCGAGGTCTTTTATTACATTTACGCGGGTTATAATGTCGGACCCCAGTATGTACTGGGCGTGTAACGGTTTCTGTGAGCGAGTATAGGACAAGACATAGCATTTAGAAGAGTTGAATGATAACTTATTTACGACACTCCAATTGACCACAGCCTCTATGTCCGTCTGCATTGCCTCGCAATCTGCGAATTCCTCAATACTACTAATTAGTTTTACATCATCCGCATAGAGGAGACATGTTGACCGTTTTATTACAGATTCGAGGTCATTAATCATGAGACCAAATAAAAGCGGGCCAAGAATAGAGCCCTGACTGACGCCTGATCGTGTTGGATACGTGGGAGATACAAAGCATCCGTGCTTGACAAATTGCCGCCTGTTCTGCATATAGCTAGCAAATAATTTAAGAAGACGGGGAGTGAAACCAATGCGAGCTAGTTTATTGAGCAAGACATCATTATCGACCTGGTCAAACGCCTTTTTAAAGTCTAAGTATAGAACGTCCACCTGCTTCCCTTTATCTATGTACTCAGAAATTATGCTAGAGACAGTTAACAGATTGGTCTCAACTGAACGGTTTGTTCTAAAGCCGTGCTGCGAATCGCATAAAAATGGTTTTATCTGAGGAGAAATCAACTTTTGAAGAATAGATTCAAACACCTTTGCACAAGACGACATAACGGCTATGGGACGGTAGTTTTCCACGCAAGAAGTGTCTTTAGTTTTAGGTATAGGAGTAACACGCGTAAGCTTCCATTTGCATGGATACGTCCCGGTAGATAAAGATAAGTTAACAATGTGACAAATAGGGGATATAAGATAGTCCATGCATCCCTTAACTATATATGCAGGAATATTATCTGGTCCTACAGAACTTCGCGGCTTCAAACGCTTAATGGCTGCTTCCACGTCCTGAGGAGTAATGCCATTTATGTCGACAAAGTTTGCAGAATTTGATACATCGTTACTATTGGCCGTGTTATGATCAAGCAAGGGGGCCCTGGGCAGGAATACACTCGCGAAGTAATTCGCAAAAGCGTCAGCTGCATCCTTACCAGCATATTCTACTCCGCTATACTTAACACGAGCTTCAAAGCCACCTTTTGACTTTAAGGACCCCACATGTTTCCAAAAAGCACAAGGGTCGCGGCCAATATTGGCTTGAAGGTCGTTCATATAAGCATCGTAGGCATTAATCAGCTGAAGTTTTATATCAGACCGCAGATTCGAGAATTCTCTATAAACGGACACACAACCTGTACGTTTCCATTCACGGTGTAACTTAGCTTTGCGTACAATTTTTTTAATTATTTCACTAGTGAACCAGATCGGATAACGTCTAGTAGATTTTTTTGAGCGCGCCCTCCGGGGTACTGCAACATCAAAAATGTAATATAAAATATTATAAAATAAATCTACTGCTTTATCGACATTTTGAGTATTTAACACCTCTTGCCAGGTTACTTCGGATATGAGGTGATACAGTAGGCCGTAGTCGCCTTTCGCAAAATTCCAATCTAGCTCACTGTCAACATTGCTTGGAGCTAGGTATTCAGCTATGGGACCCTTTTTATTAAAAATGAGGTGGAAAGCAATATCTAGTGGAGGGTGGTATGCATCGCGATGCGGAACAAGTCCGCCCCCCACAATCTCCATAACAACGGCACTTTGGACGCGTTCTGTCACAAGCACTACATCAAGCTTACCTCCATACATATTCTCTATTTCATTCTTCTCACTCAACCCACAAGCGGTTAAAAAATAAGAATAATATTGTAAGATTTTCTGAGATGTATACAGAGGGTTTAGATTGAGGTCACCTACGATAACAACATTATCGTCAAGTGATTCGATTACGGATTCCACCTTTTGAAAAAACTGCATATACATATTATCAGTTGCTCTAGGATGAATATACACTACGCATAAATGCAAGCAAGTTCCACCGATACGCAAAGAGGCCCAGAGATCTTCACCGTTCACTGTCTCCAACTCGATGCGCCTCGTCATTTTGATATCCGGCCGACAGGCGAGAAGCACTCCTCCACCACGAGCTCCAGTTGCTCTATCGCGTCTCAGTATGCACCAACTTCCGGAGACTATTTCCGAGTCGTCAACGGAGCCCGTGAGAAAGGATTCCGTAAGCGCAATCACGTCACTGCCTGTTGTAACGAAGTTCTGTCTAAAATGTTTGAGCTTCGTATTAAGACCTCGAACATTTTGATATATCATGTGCATGGATTGCTGATTTACGAAATGTGCTGATGACTGGTTTGCACTGACGGCGTGTTTACTGTTTCTTGAGCTCAGCGTATCTATGAGAGGCCTATCATAGGCTGATGATGTAAATCGTTGGGCCGTGTGGTGACTTCAGTATGAATACATTTGTCAACACCCCAACTCTTCCTGCGGGTGTTGTAAGAGCTCTGAGGGAATGAAGTGTCACTGACCATTCTTTGACAGAAGATTGATGATGGGCAACAGTGTCATCATAGTGGACACATTACTGCGATCGCCACTCCGGTTGCCCGGCGTAGCGATTATACGCAATTACCTGCGTCTGTTACGCATAGTTATTAGGAGAGGCCTACGTCCAGTAGTGCTCTGAGATAGGCTGATGATGTATATATATTATGAAGGTTACTTAGGTTTGCTGCAAGAGTTAACCCTTTATACGGCACCGGCCTCGAAAGCGACCATTCTATAACACTGTCTTTTTGTATTTTTTGAACTGATTTCGAAAAAAGGAGGAGGTCCTCAGTTCGACTGTTTTTTTTGTTGTAAGTATTTTACCCGATATCTCCGACAATCGTGAACCGATTTTTTTTGTGATCGAACGTGTATAGCCCCGAGATCGTCCCGTTGGCACCAAGTTGGGGTCTGATGATAGTATCTTGGAGAAATCGAGGGATCTCTTCAAATGTTATAGGTACATTTATGGCGCTTTTGGTAATTTTCATTCATTTACAAGCATTTGCATTCAGAAAGTAGGATTCGATGATAGGAAACCAATGATGGAAACAAATCGGGGATTTTGGAGAAATCGATTGAAGTCGGTTCTTAAAATTTTTAGCTTGGTGATTATTATTTTCTTATACAGAAGCTTTTGTACAATTGAGGAAATCGAATGTTTAGCACTTTGCAGTTCAAGTTAATTTAGTAGTCTTATATGTACTAAGCACGTTCAATGTACAGTAAGCCATAAACTGCTAAACAGTCAATTTCCTCGACCGTACTACAGTATGGCAGGCTTGAACCTAGGATTTTTTTGAGTTTTACCAATGAAAGGGTTAAAATATGCTAAAAAAATAATCATCAAAACGCGCAATGGACTCGCTCCATCCACACGTGGTAGCACAACGGGCCCTTCTCCCGAGTGTCGTCACCGATGTAACCTATTTCGTGATATAGTGCGTGAGCGCAGGATCGCGCGCTGTTTGAAGCGTCAAATGCCTAATGTCTGTATTTGGGAATATTCTCGCAATTTGACTCTCAATTCTCAATGCCGATCACTGGATATTTATTTGATGTGTTATCGAAGTTAATTTTTTATTCGATGAAGTACCATTTAATTTGCCGGGTCGTACCTGGTCCAGCAAATATCCCTAGCGATTCAGCGTGGAAATGCTGCTAGTGTCATAGGGACCTTTGGACCAGATGCGACCCGGGGTGGTCTTTTGTAATTAATATACTTAATGTAATATTTACAAAGCCTGTGGCGGATTTTATCATTGATTGTAGTGTGACTAACCCTGTGGCGGATCTATTTTTGTACCTACCTGACGAAGCCTGCGAAGTGGATTTAAAAGAAAATATTCATGTAATTTATATCTAAATTTACTTATTATGTCCGAAACTAACTCACGTTAAGAGCTTCGACCTTATTAGGCTTCCACCCTGTAATTCAACAATTTAATAACTAATGTAAAAAACTACCAGTGCTCGACGCCGCACTAGTATCCCAGTTGTCAGCCTCCGTAGTCTAGTTGGTATTGACCCTGCCTACGAAGCTGGAGGTTCCGGGTTCGAATCCCGGCGAGGGCATTATTTGCGTTGCGTATTTATTCTTCACAAAATGTTTATTCCTTGGTTGTGGCTGTCTATGTATTTAAGTATCTTGTAATCTATCTATTATATATATCGTCACCTGGTACCCAAATTATAAGCCTTAATTAGGCTTACCGTGGGACTACAGATACACTCTAAAGTCAATTAATACCAATCATTGAAAATAATGCAAACTTGCTAATTTGAAATATTTTTTCAAAATATTTACATACAGGATAGATATAATCTTTATTTAAATAGACTTGTATTGACATGTACCTCAATTTAACACTGAATAAATAAAACTTTAAATTGACGTTAGATTGATTTGTAGAGAAACAATTGTAGAACGTTTAAAAAATCACCAATAATATATGGTCATACGCTTTTTTAAATAATGACTTTCTATTTATATACCTTGCTATCTATATCTACGGATCATTTTTTTTTCGTGATATCGGCGTTGGGCCCATACTAAAACATGTTCTGAACATATTGCGAAAACACAAATCAAATTATTTATTAACTAAATATTTTGATTTGTATTTTTAATTTTTCTCCAGTAGTCACACTACTTAATACTATATAAATTATACATATTAGATGTCATATACCAAAGAAAAACGACCAAGATCACCTATGTCCGAGGTGGGGATCGAACCCACGTACTCAGCTTTCGCGGCTGATGCCTGTACCCCTCGGCCACTCGGTCTTAGCAACCACCGGTCAAATTTCTCGGGTATATGCAATCCCTTACAAGGCTAGGCGCCTTTGACCATTCTCTAAGGGCAAGCACTAACTACATGCCTGCACCTCCTATTAGAATACTTTACAGTTTTCTAGAATAGCTAGAGAGAGATGGTTCTGCCATCTATTGAACATATTGCGAAAACACAAATCAAATTATTTATTAACTAAATATTTTGATTTGTACTTTTAATTTTTCTCCAGTAGTCACACTACTTAATACTATATAAATTATACATATTAGATGTCATATACCAAAGAAAAACGACCAAGATCACCTATGTCCGAGGTGGGGATCGAACCCACGTACTCAGCTTTCGCGGCTGATGCCTGTACCCCTCGGCCACTCGGTCTTAGCAACCACCGGTCAAATTTCTCGGGTATATGCAATCCCTTACAAGGCTAGGCGCCTTTGACCATTCTCTAAGGGCAAGCACTAACTACATGCCTGCACCTCCTATTAGAATACTTTACAGTTTTCTAGAATCTCTCTCTAGCTATTCTACCCCTCGGCCACTCGGTCTTAGCAACCACCGGTCAAATTTCTCGGGTATATGCAATCCCTTACAAGGCTAGGCGCCTTTGACCATTCTCTAAGGGCAAGCACTAACTACATTAAATAATTTGATTTGTGTTTTCGCAATATGTTCAATAGATGGCAGCACCATCTCTCTCTAGCTATTCTAGAAAACTGTAAAGTATTCTAATCAGATACCTAGATCTGCACATAACAGGTTTTTTGAAGAATCAATTTAACACATTCGCCCCCATACTGTTTCACTAAATCCTAATACTACACCGATCGAAATTTTCTTATTAGAACTCCTATGCCTGTGACACGCACCTGTGACCAAAATAATTGTACTCCTATGCCGGCGACACAACACTTGTGTTAAAAGTGTTCGATGCGACTGGCACAGGAGTAAGAACTTGATTTATGCTAGTGGCACTAGAGTACGGTAATTTTGATCACGTATGTGTGTCACTGGCATAGGAGTCAGAATTTTTTGATCACAGACGCTGTGTCACCGGCGTCGAACGTGTTAATTATCATGATAATTGAACTCATAATAGTAATTATCGAATAACATAATCCGTGCACATAGTTGGTATTGAAATGAAATGAAATGAAAAATGTTTATTTGATGCTAAAAATAGAAACAAAACGAAAACTTAATCTAAATCTTAACCTAAGTACAAAGCATCAAAATGGATGCCACTCAGCATATGCCGATAACTAAAGGGCTTTAGTTATGGCGCTGGTTTTCAGGGCAACCAGAAATATTATTTATGAATGAACACTAATCTCGTTCTCACTCGTTGATATAATAAGTAAAGTAGTAAATGAATGAATTACAATTAGAGTTAATACACTAGGACTTAATAAAGTGCGCATAGTAAACAGTGTGAGCAAATTCCATAAGGGATCTTAAAATTAACAATATAATACTATAATTATGAAACATGTTATACAACGGCATATTATAACCCCTCGTATGTCTAAACACTGATCACTGATCAGTATCGAGAAAACTATTAGAAAAAAATATGCGCTACACATGAGGGACTACTATTTGCAATAATAGGACGATATATTTGCGATAAGCAATATTTATAACCATCTGCTATTCGTTAAAGCTTGGTGTCATAAAAACAAATGAATTAGGAGAGCGTGGCGCGCAAAAATCGTGTCCAGTCCAGCCATTTTGCCCCAAAACCAATACGTGGTCGACTGTACAGCCGCGGTCGCAAGTGCAAAACAAACAATAATAATATACTTAATATAGTCCAGCGATTCAGCGCGGTAACCCAGCGAGTGTGATGGGCACCTTTGCGTCGGGGTCGGGACCGATCGGGGCGGTTTAGATCAGTAAAACTAAATATTAGTAAAAAATGTAAAATTTCTCTATAAATAAATTAAACCCAAAAAAACAGTAAGCGAACGTACTGGGGCCCATTTCTCATAAGCTTGTAACTTGTAATGCAAGTGTAAATCTCTTTTTGACACTGTTAATTAGATAAGGACTTCCGCTTGTATTACAAGTTACAAGCTTTCGAAAAATGGGCCCCAGTACGTTGGTTTAACGTTTTTTTGGGTTTAATTTATTTATAGAGAAATTTTACATTTTTTACTGATATTTAGTTTGTAGTCAATGTTTGGGGGTGCAACTTACCAATTATAATTATGTACTGGTTCCTTTTTTCCTTATCGAGTGAACATTGTAGCTAGACGGCAGCGGCACTTCTTATAGGTTTCTTGAAGTAGTTTATTAAATGGTTTCTATTTATATTTTACATGCATGTGCTTCTCTTCATTAAATTTGTGACATTAGAGTTTTCGGTCGATGAATGACATATATAATTTTCTTTTCTTCTTGCCGGCCAATAATGATAACCCGACAAGGAGGTAGAGACACATTTAAGTATTTAATGTTTTTACATAGTTGCGAAACCATTCCCCCGGCCTTGAAAGAAATAGCTTTCGAAATAGTTAACACAAATAAATTATTTATCACAAAATAGCATCCTTATTGCTCAGAGAAAACTAAAATAACATAACTATATTTAGGCCTATATAACATAAGACAAAACTAATAATATATCATTGCGAAGGCAAAGGACATAATTTTACTAAAGGTCGTTTAAGTATGCCAGATTTTGTTTTAACTAAAGCAACTCTAGCAGTACCATCTTTGCCTGCAATTAGTTCCGTTATAAGACCTAACGGCCAATGTAGAGGCATAACGTTCTCGTCAAGGATGACTACAACTGTTCCTTCTTTAACAGGTTGAGAAGGAGTATTCCATTTTTGCCTAGTTTGCAACGTGTGCAAGTATTCATCGCGCCACCTCTTCCAAAACGATTGAGTCAAACGATCTAATAATTGATATCTTTGCAAAAGATTATCAGATGTTACCTCCGCAACAGACGCAGCTGGAAGATATGTTAATGGAGTAACATTAAGAAAATGAGCTGGAGTCAATGCAGAAGGTTCAGCTGGATCAGAGCTTAGAACGGATAAAGGTCGCGAGTTTAATAAAGCCTCAATTTGACTTAAAACTGTCATTAATTCCTCAAATGACAATATTTGTTTACCTATTGTACGAAACAAATGAGACTTGACACATTTGACATTACTTTCCCAGCATCCTCCAAAATGGGGAGCACTAGGAGGGATAAATCGCCAAATTATTTGATTGGCGGATAGTTCATTCTCCCAAGCATCACGATATTCATTAGCGAGGAAGTCATGAAGCTCCTTCAAATACGTATTGGCTCCCTGAAAGTTAGTTCCATTATCACTGTACATATATTTTACAGGACCACGTCTGGATAAAAACCGCTTAAATGCTGACATAAAACTTGCCGTACTTAAATCGGTAGCAAGTTCCAAATGAATTGCTCTCGTTGTGAGACATGTGAATAAGCACAAATACACCTTTTGACTCTTTGCTCCTCTTCGTCGAACAGGGGTACAATACCATGGGCCAGCGTAATCACACCCAGTATGAATAAAAGCCTTTTCAACTTGATTTACCCTACATGCTGGTAAATCTGCCATCATTGGGTAGTTAGCTTTTGGCTTAATCCGGAAGCAGTAATTGCATAAGTGAATCCGATGCCGAATAATACATCTAGCGGATATGATCCAGAATCGATGTCGAAGAATAGATATAAGAGTTTCAGGTCCTGCATGTAAATTGCGTCGATGATAATAATCGATCAGCAGATTAATGATATGATCACGACGTGGCAATAACACGGGGTGTTTATAATCGTAATCTTCACTGGAATTACTCAGACGTCCTCCAACGCGAAGGATGCCATCATCAATAAATGGCTTCAGATTTGCTAAACTCTTTGTAAAACCTTTCTTTAGGTTCATGTCTGAAATATGTTGACCGAAATAAACCATTTGCAGAGCTCGTACAATCTCTAATTCGGCTGCTATTATGTCATCCGCATTAATAGAACCTAAAGGCAATTTTTTAATAAATTTCAACACGTAAACAACTGTGCGTACATACCGTGTCCATGACGAGAACAGTTTCGACAAGTCGTAAATTATGTTGTCTTTCGAATTGTCAAATGTAAATAAAGAAACCGTTTTTTCTTCAGGAGCGATAACTTCGTCCGGTACAAATGCTTGAATCGGCCATTCAGGTTTTGAAAGCTTCATCCATGGAGGGCCCGATAGCCATAGTGGATGGTTCACCAGTTGAGCTGGAGTTAAGCCTCTAGACAAGCAGTCGCTAGGATTTTCTGTTCCTTTGATGTGATGAAAGTGATCACTTGACAAGTTCTCTTGGATCTTGGTAACGCGATTGGCTACGAAGGTTTGCCATCGATGGGGCGACGAATGAATCCAACAAAGTGTTACTGTTGAATCCGAAAATGCCAATACAGAGTCAATTGGGTATCTCGATGAGTAGGTATCAATAACCCTTTTCATGAGCTGCGACAATAGCAATGCTGCGCATAATTCCAACCTTGCTAGGCTGACAACCTTTACAGGCGCTACCTTTGACTTGGCACAAATTAAATTAATGAGACCTCGGTCATCATTAGGAATGGTTACGTAGGCGTAAACTACTCCACCGTACGCCTTTTCACTTGCATCTGCAAAACCGACGATAGTTAATGAGCAATTTTCAATAACACCAATATGTCGTGGGATACTCATGTTAGAAAGTAGCGGTAGTTCACTTTGGAACTGTTGCCACTGACGCACGATATGATCTGGCGGCGATTCGTTCCAATCCATTTTCAACAACCATAACTCCTTTATAAGAAGCTTGGCGAATACGATAACAGGGGCAACCAGGCCCAGAACATCGAATAGTCGAGCTACTGACGACAGAATGTTTCTTTTATTACACGGTCGATCGTCAGGGCTAACCTGGAACCTAAATACGTCTTCACCAGGATACCAACGAAGACCTAATATCTTCAATGTTGTATCATCATCGAAGGTGACACTTTGGGACAGATGTAGTTCTTCCGGTATTTCATTTAGAACAGCTGCAGAATTTGAAGCCCACTTAGCTAGTTGGAAACCGCCTTTCAAGAACAATTCCAGCAGTTGTTTAGTCGCAAGCACAGCCTGCTCTTCGTCAATAACTGAACTGGCTACATCATCCATATAAATATCACGAGATGCAATATCTTTTGCAAGTGGGTATTTATCACCTTCGTCGGCTACTAACTGTTTGACAGTTCGCAGTGCCAGAAAAGGACTGCTGCGTAGACCGAAAGCTACCCTATTATACTGAAACACTCTAATACTTTCCTCAGGGCTAAACCTATAAAGTATACGCTGATAAGGACGATCCTCCCCCCGTACGTCAATACACAGATACATTTGACGTACATCAGACGTGATAGCTACGGAAAACAATCGTAGGTTGAGTAAAATGCAGAACAAATCGGCTTGAAGACTTGGTCCTGCGTGCAGAATATCATTTAATGATAAACCGCTTGTGGTCTGCGCACTAGCATCTAGAACTACTCTAACCTTTGTAGTAGTCCTGTCATTACGGACAATTGCATGAGAAGGTATATGATAAGCATCATTTGAATTATCGTTCGGAACCTCAGATAAGTAACTTTTATCAATATGTTCACGAATCACTTCATCGTAAGCTGTTTTCAATTCAGGTTGCAAGCGAAATTTTCTTTCCAGCGATAAAAACCTGCGTTCAGCCATCTTGTAGGAATCGCCTAAATTGCTTGGGTCCAATTTAAATGGAAGTGCTACTTCATACCGTCCATCTTCTAAGCGATTGACAGTATTTTTGAACATCTCTTCAGCATTTCTGTCTTCTGGACTATGAATCACTCCTCCATCTAAATCTTCAATTTCCCAAAATTTTTGCATCAAATTTCCTACATCGATAGAAGTAAAATACCCAGCAGCCGAATAGGAAGCGTCGACTGCGGGAGCATCACCTACTATGACATACCCCAACGTAGTTTTCAAAGCATCAGGCAGACCAGGCTCGTTTACAATTACCTCTGTCATGAATAATTTGGCGAATAATTTAACACCAAGAAGCACATCTATTTCGCCTGGGGTAGCCCAGGTGTCATCTGCTAGATGTAAATTATCAAGCAGATCAGAAGACGATAGAGCCGATAAATCAATATGACAGGTGGGTAAATCGGGAGTAATTTCATCTAAAACTAGCGCATCGATAGTATATTGATATTTAGGATCATATCTTGACCTAAAAGTTAAGCTTACAGCTCCTCGGATGGGTTTCTTGATTTTCGTTCCACATAATCCGCTTACTGAGGTCACAGGGCTGCTACGTACCGAGAGACCTAAGTTCTTGCAGCACTGCAGTGTAACATAATGTTTCTGTGAGCCCGGATCGATCAGACATCTCAAAACCTTGTCCTTGCCGTTACGTCCACTAGCGAGTACTTTAGCAGTGCCGAGTACTTCCGTTATGGGAGATGCACTCAGGCCCGATGACGATAATGTACATACAGATGGTTCGTTGTCCTTTACAGATGATTTTGTGGTATCTTCACAATCATTCTTATGTGAGGACTTGGAATCGTTTGTATTCGCAGTAGATTTCGAGGTATCAAAATGTAAAGTAGTATGATGTTTACCTTTACATTTACGACAAGTTTTCTTTGAAGAGCATTTAGATGAGGTATGCTGCGTGTTCAAGCAATTTGTGCACGCGTGAACTTCCTTAACGAAATTAAATTTTTCGTTAGGCGTCAGTTTTATAAACTTGTTACAACTATAAAGTTGCGAGTGATCATTACTCTTACACATAGCACATGGATACTCGTTGTCATTCCCGTGCGTGCTGACATACGCTTGAGGCGTGCGAGGAAGAGGAGCCCGCGGATTGCTATTGCTGGCAGCGAAGCTTTCAACCTTGGGTGGCGCTCGTTGCGATGTGCGATATAAAATCTTCACTTGTTCCCTAACGAAGCAAATGAATTCGTCATATGTAGGCATTTTAGAAGAATTCCGAATCGACATCTCGAAATTCTTTGTTGTATCTGAATCTAATAACTTAAGACCCAGATGAATGAAAATAAAATCACTCAAGTTCTCGAGCTTCAGTTGCTTTATTGCTGAAATAGTAGCAGCAAAGGAATCAATTGTTTTTTCTAAATTAGATGCCGAAGGACCGTTGACATTGACAGGCTTCATCGAAAACAGCTGGTTTAAATATGACGTACCTAATGCGCGATTATCATCATATTTCGCGATTAAAGCTTCCCAAACTGTGTTGTAGTTTTCTGCGGCAGGTATAACTCCCGCACAGATAGACTTTGCCTTTCCTGTCAGATGACTAAATAAATAATGAACACGCTCAGAATCTGTAAGTTTTTTATTCTCATGTATAACACGCTTAAATGTTTCATAAAAGAATGGAAAGTTTTGAATATCTCCATCAAACGAAGGCAGATCGATCCGTGGAATTTTAATAGAGTCGTCGTGACATGAGTGACTTAACTCCCGGGGTGTCGAGAAGCTCGAAGCAGGTGCGTCAATTTTTGAAATTTGACATTTGATTACGCAGTACATATCTTCAAATGCGCTCATTGCAGTATAGTTCACGGTGTACTCTGGGTTCAACTCCAAGTTCAGAAGATTGACGTCATCCATCAGCTCAATAAATTCTTTCCTCAGTTGGTCGACCAATCGAGCTTGCGCGATGAACTGCGAGAAAATCTTCTTGTCGCTGTTAAGCTTTGGGATCATCTCATAAATGCCTTGGAGGCGCATGAAACATTGAGCACGTTTAGCTTCAGCGAGTTTGAGTCTCGCCTCAGACTTAGTACTAGGCGTTGCCATGGTTCGCTGTTATAATGACAGCTCGAAAAAAATTTAAAAATAAAAATGCCTAATTTGCACAATTACTATAAATTACGTTCAACTTGGATGGTAACTTAATGCAAGTCGAAGAAGGTATATCCTGTATAATACCTTAATACAAGATATGTTACTACTAAGTCACAAAATAAAGAATCAACTTTAATTACAGTTGAAGAAAAACTGAGGCTTTTAGGAATAGCTTACCCATACCTGTTCAGTTCAGTTCAATGTATTTTTAACTTAAATACACTGAATTATAAGCAACATGACATGCAAAAATGTCCCGTGAAAAAATATGACACAAAATGACAATTATAAATTATTTGCATTTGTGCAAAAAGGTAGCGCGATGAATAATCCCACACGCTACGTAAATATTAATAACAGACAATAATCAATAGCTTAGAAAACTAACCATACATTAATATTTGAAATAAAGACGGAACATTTGTTAAGAAATACGAAACCTAAATAAACCGAAATAATTTTGAACCGCTAATTCAGTGAGCAACAAGGTTGAATAATGTATTAAATAAATTAATAAATTTGGAAAAATCCGGCTCGTTGTGGCCAAAAATGGGGGTGCAACTTACCAATTATAATTATGTACTGGTTCCTTTTTTCCTTATCGAGTGAACATTGTAGCTAGACGGTAGCGGCACTTATTATAGGTTTCTTGAAGTAGTTTATTAAATGGTTTCTATTTATATTTTACATGCATGTGCTTCTCTTCATTAAATTTGTGACATTAGAGTTTTCGGTCGATGAATGACATATATAATTTTCTTTTCTTCTTGCCGGCCAATAATGATAACCCGACAAGGAGGTAGAGACACATTTAAGTATTTAATGTTTTTACATAGTTGCGAAACCAATGTTATTGTTAAGTTATTGTTTAAAATTGTTAATCCTTCATATTTATAGTAATAAAAATAAATGTAATATAATATTTTAACAAACCTAATATTTTCTTCGATGCCGCAACCGATATTCATGAAATTAAAATATTTCAAAGAACTATGTCGTGTATATAAAAAATATTTTAACCTATGAAACTGGTGTTTTTGATCATAGACCTTAGTTAGGCCCTAATAGTATTATGTATTTAGTTAATTCGATATACATATATTTTTTGTTTTTAATAGTACACTGCGTAGAGGCAAAAAAGGTTTTTTCACAGTAATATTTAATGTTTTTTTTTAAGCGATATTCAAAAATAAGCGTTCATAACAACTCTTACTATTTGCTATCGGCTCATATGTTTCGAAGACGTATCTTATGACGGTGCATAGTTTTATGATATCAAAACACGCATTATAAGTTTTAAATTTTATTGGCAAATTTGGTTTAGTTTGATATGGAGATCATAAAATATTACACTAAATTACATAAATTACTGTATGGAAAATAGACTGTCCTCAAAATTCTCCATACAAAACGCCAATTGTATTGATAATTTAATAAACAATAGCCATAGATTATAATTATTATTAATAAAATGTACACTTCTCTGCTCACCAGTACAGCGTCGAACTGGTCCCCCGCGAAATAAATCATGTCATTGGCTCCACGCTCATTCGTCACGAGTGGGGGTAGAGGCCCCTTGGGCGAGGTGTTATATGGTCTAGACTGGATCTGGTCTGGGCAAAATAAGTAGCTGATTATTTGTCTGAGAATGTAAAAAAACATAAATATAGGTAGGAAATATTTTTTTTGGTTACCGTGATAGTTATTTGATATTCCTGAAATAGAACTATTGTAAGGGGTGATATCGTGTATATTAAATTATTTTAATTACATCCCGACGACGTTTCTAACACTTTACAGTCACTCGTAGACCACGAACACTCTAAAGTGTTCGAAACGTCGAGATATTTAGTATAAAAGTGTAGATTCTCTGATAACCTCCTAAGTTTTGATTTTTTTAGCATTGAACTTTAGTTTTTTTTCTTTAGATATAATTTAAATAACTATAAGTAGGTAATTTTTAAGTACAAAACAATGCATGTCCAAAGATTAAGAGTGGATGTCTAGAATTGGATGTATGTATACCTGGTTTTTACCTTGTTGTTATGATTTTACATTTATTTATTTACCCCTTTATTCATAAACGTCTGCTAACTTAACAAGCCAATAAGTATTGTTTGTCCCTTTTGCTCTTATGGACATATTGCTAAGCCCGAAAGGGACAAACAATTATTAGCGGCTTGTTAAGTTAGCAGACGTTTATGAATAAGGGGATACATCTTTATATATCTATTGCACAAAAGAAAATCTATCGTACAAAAGGCGGACTTAATGCCACAGAGCATTATCTATTCTCTATTGTCTGTTGATATTCCTTAATAAATAAATGAATCAACTAAAGTAAATATCAACTATCCTAACTTTTCAACGGGATAATAATAAATCTAAGTATTTGCTATAACGACCCGATAGAGTTGTATGCCTCTCTTCGCTAGAGATGATTGTAAGACTTTAATTTTAATTTAAAATCCAAATCAATACGTTAGAAAGCATTCATTCTTTTTTTTATGTGACGAAGGTAGACAACTGAGCTCTCAGCCCACCTGATGGAAAGCAGGAACCGAGGCCCATGGACATAGTAATCAAAAAATCGCCTATGCGCTGCCTACCCTGAGGACTCAGACGAATTGCCTCTATCTATGCCAGTAATTATTAATCCATCTTACCCCCAAACCGAAACAGCAGTGCAAACACTTCTATTTAGCGGCAGGTTAACTGGTAAAACGGTGGTAGCTATCTGGGTGGACCCTACACGAGGTCCTACCACCAGCAAAATACTACCGCCAAGACTTTGCTATTGATTCATGACGAATGAGAGCGCAAGTTGCGCAAGCATCTCTTTGACAATTCTCAAGATTAATGTTCTGGTACTTTAGTAAACAGCCGGTATATTACTATTATATTATATTATTATATATTTTGATATTTATAGCTTTATCATTTCTATATTGCATATCTATAGAAACTATATTATTATTAGCAAGTACTCATATTTTGTTAGTGTATTTAAGTATGAACTCTTCACATCCCGCACCATTAATGTTTATCTGTTTGGCCTGTAGGTTGACTGGTAGAGAATGCCTTATGGCATTAAGTCCGCTTGTTGTATCTGTATTTTTTACTGTGCAATAAAGTTTAAATAAATAAATCAATAGCAAAGTCTTGGCATTTATGCGCTCGTTATGTTAACAATGTCTAACACTGCACTTGCACAAATGTGCATCGTATTCACCAAGTCAATCGCTGCGGCTGACAGACAGGCGGAAACTCGACGGGCATATTTGGAAGGCGTACGTACCTATAAGCTAGCACCTTTGTTAGTATTCACCACATCACTAACCAATCACTACGTATTCATAAATATAGCAACAGGATAATAATAAATTATAAATTATAATAATAAATAAATAAATATCTTGGGAAATCTTACACAAATCGACTTGGTCCTATGCAGAGTCGAGCAAAAAGTAATATGATTACTCCTTCCGATTACTTTTGTATGTGTACTTTGTAATCGTAATATATATTACAAAGTACACATACAAATGTAATTTACAGAAGTAATCATATTCCTTTTTGCCCAACTCTGGTCCTACGGTAAGCTCAATTAAGGCTTGTGATGTAGATACTAAGCGACGATATTTATAATTTTCAACAAATTCCTATCAAAGTCAGGAATATTAAAATATTATCGGACCGGGTTACTCATGTATTTAAGTCGATGATTGCTCGACATGTTTTTTGTTTGGCCGAGGGTGCTCCCAACGAGGACCATCTTAATGGGTCGAAACATGTCGAGCATTCATCGACTTAAATAAGTGAGTAACCCGTTTCGATAATATTTTTAGTATGTTTGAGTCTCACGTTAGTTATAATTCTAACCAAAGGTATGCTTCTGTAAAAAACGTACGAGTATTCATATAAACCTACGAACAAATAAAACATGGAAGCCGCACGCCATACTAAATTGCCTTTCAAAAACGGTCCTGAATTTTAGTTGACACGTGTAAACCCCTGTTCAATGCATCACGGCAATGAATTTGAATGTCAACCTATAAAAACTTAAACCCCCATTTAAAAATAGTTGTGATTGGTCCATCAAAGTTTTGATTGACGATATTCAATAAACATTTGTCGAAGATGTTGCGCCGAAATATGCGCGGGGTCACGAAAAGCTCTATGTCCTGCCCATCTTGGCACAATTGAATAATTGGTTTTGGGGGCATTCTTGAGCTGGCGTTAGACGTCCATGTTATATATGGTCGCAGATATAAACGTGTAACTATTGTACCAAAGTCCCGATTTCCTAGCAAAAAGATCTCCCGATCAAGTTCCACTTGCCACTCGCCCGGGGCTCCTTTAGCAACTTTCTGAAAAACTACCATTTTTACAAGCTTTTAACTTCAATCTTTGAGCTTCTTTGATAGTTCGGGGCTGCTGAGTTTTGTCTATGTCCTGCCCATCTTGGCACAATTGAATAATTGGTTTTGGGGGCATTCTTGAGCTGGCGTTAGACGTCCATGTTATATATGGTCGCAGATATAAACGTGTAACTATTGTACCAAAGTCCCGATTTCCTGGCAAAAAGATCTCCCGATCAAGTTCCACTTGCCACTCGCCCGGGGCTCCTTTAGCAACTTTCTGAAAAACTACCATTTTTACAAGCTTTTAACTTCAATCTTTGAGCTTCTTTGATAGTTCGGGGCTGCTGAGTTTTGTAAAAGGATTTTAACTGGATTATTTGCATGATTATAAATAGAATATGTCAGAGGGAGAGCCGAGAAACGGGGGGGGGGGGCAAATATTTAATTCCTAATAGCTACTCATCGTACCTACTTACAAAGGTGTATACTATGCATGGACGCACATAATTAAACACAAGGTAAATTACAATCTTTTATTATACTGGTTCACAAATGATAAACCTCTGTCGTGAGAAGAACCAGCAAGAAACTCAGACGGTTTTACATTTTCCAAAGTTTAAATAATCACAACAAGTACACACTTAAAACAAGACTATTTACAACACTAAACTATACTAATAGAAAACGACTGGAGAGTTATAAGCTTGCGTCCATGCATCATTTACTCAACCCTGGAATGCTTTATTCCAAGTCTAAATCAAGAATGAATCCCCGAACACTGCGCTAGTGACCTTTTATACCGTCCGCTCACAAACTACTGCTTCATAGGCGGGTAGATCCCAACATGACGTTTAATGTCTACCTGCATGGACCAAGCAAAGAACATCTCAAGCAAAACATTGCTTATCGTTTTCTACATTTTATAACTCTTAACAAATTAAATGTAAACATTGCAAATAAAACTATTCTCAATGTAAATAACACTATTCCGACGTTCAACGGCTTGACATGTCGTACACGTCTGCGCCATCTGAAGCATGTCTCCGACAAATATATATAATTTTTTTTCGGTGGGTATGCAAAGAATCATGCAAAATAATTATAACACTAAATTAAAACTATGTACCCTAAAACTTAGGTATTAAAAAAATGGGGCCCCTATAGCATGGTGCCGAGAATGCTAAAAAATACTAATTCGTTGCGCGAAGAAGCTGCCAGCTCTTCGGTCACTGGTGGTGTCGACCAGCTTTTTAACGCGCTCTCTGTAATCTCTTTGGAGCTGAATTTATTTCTTTATTAACATAAAAATATACAGTGACATAAACACCAAGTGGTACTTTGAGTAACATTTGGTAACAGTTTTTACGGTTTGACTGGGATCGTCTCTACTCTTATATTAATAATAAGAGCTGGTTACTTCCTCGCACAACGCATCAGCTTTGCGATACAGCGAGGAAATGCCACCAGACCTGACAAAAAAAATAACCAGTTCTCGACCTAGTGCATTCAAAAAGCACTGTATGTACTAATAATAGTACATTGTGTATTAAGGGCGGTAAATAAGAAATTGTGAACGAGTGTGAAAGTAAAGACCAAGCCGAAGGCGAGGGCTTTACTTCACACGAGTTCATAATTCTTGTACTGCCCGTGGCACACACAATGTTTTTCATAACGCCTGTGAGGCAAAAAAAGTAAATAAAACAATAGAATTATTTTGACAAAACTACTATAAACTGGTCTAAATCATTTCTCAAAATCAGGGACAATCATATGACTTAAATTTATCATTTTTATAACAAAAATCCCGGCGCGGCGCGCGCCGCCGCCCGCCTGCGTGGGGCGTCGGGCTCCGCGCTAGGGCGACGTAATGTTGTATGAAAATCCTTGATTGCTCTAGGGCGTAATGACGCATCAACGGCGCGCATCGCCGCAGCGCATTGGCGCACTTACCGAACAGGTTATGAAAAAATACAAAAGTCAAAATCAAAAAGCCCCAAGCGGCGCAATCGATTTCAGATTGATCAAATTATATGCAACGAACCTTTTTGTTTGATAACTCCGTAATAGATTGAGTTAAAAACTTGGCGAGTGCCCGCGGCGTTCTTGCCAAGTTGCTCTTTCCCACTCAGGTTAAAACTACACGAATGAAAGAGATAATAAGATTTCAATTAGGAAGGTTAAAGGTCGGTCCTTATTAGAAGGAAGATGTTTTGATGGCTTTAGAACATTGTGGGGAGCTTTCTTTTCATTTAATTAAGGCGAAAAGGGTTGGCCGGCGGTGAAAAGCCAGGATTTTTGTGATTGATTTAAAGGAAGTTCGAGTGGTGGGTTAGATAGTCAACTTCTCCAGTAAGCGGGTGTGCATGTTCGTTGGTCAATTGGGTCAAAATTATTTTCGTTTTCTTGTTTCATACCACTCTGTCACGCTTTCAGTTGCTGTTTAGATTCCGTGCATAAAAAAAAATCCGGTACACAGTATTTCTTTTTCTCGCTAGATTTTAACCCATACATCAGAAATTGAAAACAAAACATCATCTCATACAAAAATTACAACTGCGTCACGTTTTTTAGGGACACAAAATAAGACAACGAAAAGAATTCTGACCCAATTCCAAAGAAGTACATATTAAATGGTCTTTAATGAAAGCAAAATTTAATATTTTTTGTGTTACGAATTTAAATTTGATGTAACGACTATAGGGCTGTGAAAAAAGGTGACTAATTCCAATTTCCAATGAAGGATCAACAATACGCGCCTACATTTTTTTAAATATGACGCCTTTTTCAACTACCAAAGGACATCTTTTTCTGTCCTTTTTGTTAATGCTTGTTAATCCTTTTTTGTTAAGGTGTGCAATAAAGATTATTCTATCTATCTATCTTTTTCTTTTTGTAATCAAAAGAGCTCGTGACTCTGAGTAGAATTAACTCATTTACCCATGAATCTAAAATTCTGAAAATAGACGCAATAAAAAATTTATTTAATAATCCTTTCCGAATTCACATTGTCTTTCTATGATTCGCAGAAATAATTTTACCATTTCCCGGCAAAGGAATTAAAAAATCCAAAGTTATTTCAGACTCGTTCAAAATTAAAATTATTTACCCACGAACCCTTTAGACCTAAATAAGCCAACCGCAGCCAAACAAAACCTTTTCTAACATAACACGGGACTATATTAACAGTAGATTTATGGCCCGTCCGTTTGTCAATGTAGGAAATTAATTAAGGCCAGGTCACCGGTTCAGGGTGGTAAAATATTGGCTCAGACAATATGGGATATGCTGTGTTCGCGAGGGGACCTTTAGGGTGCAATGGTATTTCTTTTCGTCGAAGGAGATATTAGATTTATATTGCATGTTGATTTATACGCAAAATTGCTGCCCCAAGATTAGAAGGTTCTATGTTTATATGTTTTTTGTATGTGACGAAGGTAGACAACTGAGCTCTCAGCCCACCTGATGTAAGCAGGAACTGAGGCCCATGGACATAGTGATCAAAAATCACCTATGCGCTGCCTAAATATTAATTTATCACAAATATTTGTTCCTTGGTCATGGCTGTACATGTATATAAGTATCTATATGTATCTATCTGTTATACAGGGTGTAAGTCTAATACGGGCGAAGCTCTTAATGGGTGTTAGTTTACGACATAATAAGTACATTCAAATAACTTTTACTTAAAATTAGAGCAACAAAAATTCCCATACAAAATAATTCGGCGCGCAATGTAGAGCAACATACGCGAGTTAAACACTCGATGACAGCTAATTTCAAAAGCAGATGACATAACTGCCATATTAACAATAACAAATGTTCGTACCTACATTGCTGCTCCGATAATCTTAAAAAAATTCTGTGAGGTCATAATTAAGAGTAACTTTAAAAAAACCTTGTAATCCATGATTACACTAATGAATCCCATGTCTGGTTTAATTGATCGCCCGTATTAGACTTACACACTGTATATATCGTCGCCTGGTACCCACATCACAAGCCTTAATTGAGCTTACCGTGGGACTAGGTTTATTTGAGTAAGATGTCCTAAGATATTCATTTATTTATTATTTTATTATCGATCACTGCTGGACAAAGGCCTCCTTCAAATTTGGGGGTCTACGTCACGTTTGTCAGGCAGGTCGGCGATCGCAGACTACTTAATACGAAATGTCGATGTGAGATAGACTAGTCCCTCTTTTGTTTATACAGGGTGGAACGGAACGACGACCCTTCCCGCTACCGACCGAGTCTACCAACCATTACGATGAACTTTCAGTATAGTGCCAACATCGAAGTATCTTTTAAAAAAAATATCCCCTCATATAAAGTGAGCGATTAGTTAGAGTTCAATAGTATGGAAAAGTCAATTTTCAATGTACGTTTTCGATGTTGCTCCCGTACTGAAAGTTCATCGTAATGGTTGGTAGACTCGGTCGGTAGCGGGAAAGAACGTCGTTCTGTTCCACCCTGTTTAATTAATAAAAAACCAGAAGTTGGGGTGGTGACAAATGTATTGTTACTGCAGTCACCACAAGGCCAACAGATTTTATAAATAAATAAATATCTTGGGACATCTTACACAAATCAACCTAGTCCCACGGTAAGCTCAATTAAGGCGTGTGATGTGGGTACTAGGCGACGATATAAGAGATAGATACATATAGATACTTAAATACATAGACAGCCATGACCAAGGAACAAATATTTGTTATAAATAAAACACAAATAATGCCCTCGCCGAGATTCGAACCCGGAACCTCCTGCTTCGTAGGCGGGTCACTACCAACTAGGCTACAGAGATATTTTCACTTTTTATTGTTACAAGCTTAAATATAACAATGTAATTTGTATTTTTTGCCAAATCAACCTCCAGCAAAATAGCTTTTTTTAATTAACGTCCACCATTATACAAAAAAAATCTCCAAATAATTCAATACAACCCTTCAAAGTAAACATCATAAACAAAATGAGCATAAATCCACAGATAAACGCACAAAAAGTCCAATCAATGGCGTAATCTGGGATGAAATATCGCGACCGGTTATCTAAATAAAGTCGTTTCGATTCAAACGCTCGCTGAAAACTGCGGCCCGTTTATGCTGGACCTACGGTGTGGCCCAAGCTAAAGGAAACTTGCCGACTACGATGTAAATGGTTAAGCTTATACTCTGTTTGGTTAGGTAGGTATTTAAAAAAAAGTAAACAATCTTGCAGTTTCTTTTTATTGAAAAGAAAATAAGTTTTAGCAAATATACATAATGTAACAAGGAAATACAGTGATTTACATTGTTCTGATTCATTAAGTGCCTAGTTTGGATTTTTAAATGCATTTTTCAATAAAAAAATTCTTCTTCACAGCACAGTCATCCTCGTAGGGGTTGGGCTGAATTCTCAGTCATCTTCGTAGGGTTCCGACGATTTGTCACAACAGTCTAGCAGTATCTTCGTAGGGTTCCGACGATTTGTCACAACAGTCTAGCAGTATGTACGTCATCATCATCATCATTATCAGCCTATGATAGTCCACTGCTAGACTTTTGTCATCACCCCAACTCCTCCTGCGAGTGTCGTAAGAGTCGACTAAGGGATTGAAGTGCCACTGACCATTCTTCGATAGATGAATGATGATGAGCAGCAGCGTCGTCATAGTGGACACATTACTGAAATCGCCAATCCGCTTGTCCAGCGTCGCGATTATGGGCCTCCTAAGGGTGCGGCTCCACTGACGCAGAGCGGAGCGGAGCTGTGCAAAATAGACCAATTACATTCTTTAAATTCAAAATCCGAGACACTGTGATGCGGTCTCATTGGCCGAGCTCCCACAGCTCCGCTCCGCTCCGCGTGAGTGAAGCCGCACCCAAATGCGTACATAATATAGTTAATAGTAGAGGCCTACGGCCAGCAGTGGACTGAGATAAATGGGTTTGTTGCTTACTAGATCATCATCATCATCAGCCTATGATAATCCACTGCTGGAGGTCGGCCTCTCCTATTAACTATGCGTATTAGACGCATTAGGAGGCAATTGCCCATAATGCTGGGCAAGCGGATTGGCGATCGCAGTAATGTGTCCACTACTACTACTAGATACTTTCGACAAACAACTAGGCAGGCTTTAGGGACCGAATTAGACATCATTAGCAGCAATGAAAACTCGCTGTCGCTCTTAAATTACTTCCCCATTTGAATGTGTATTTGAAACTACCAGTTAAAACTCGCTTACGGTATCACACTAGCCGAATAATGACCGAAAAATAAACGCTCCTGCGGGCGGCGGCCATTTTCTGTACCGTAAATGTGAACGGGACTCCTGTAATTTACTGAATCGGACTTTACGAAAGTATTCATGTAAGCCTCAGTAGCCTAGTTGGTAGTGACCCTGCCTACAAAGCTGGAGTTTCCGGGTTCGAATCCCGGCGAGGGCATTATTTGTGTATTTATTTATCACAAATATTTGTTCCTTGGTCATGGCTGTCTATGTATTTATCTTATTGGTGGGGCTCTTACGGATACACTTCGACCCATTGGGATCTTTTGTGTAACAGTCTATGTATTAGAGTATATGTGGCAGTCCATCAGAAAAGGGCCCTTATGGCGGTTTCTAGTTACGGAGATATCGACGTTTTTGTAAAATCGTTCGAAATTATCGTTTTTTGAATTTATGCAAAATAGTATAATATACGAATAGACGTGCAATTGTAGCTTGGGTTCAGTAGTGTACGTTAAGTATTTCTATATTAAAATTCAGCTCAAAGTTTAGTAGAAAAGGGCCCTTATGCTAGACCGCGTTCGAAAATGTGAAAACTGTTGTTAAAAAATGTTGTAATTACTTGCAACTTTTGCTTATAAGTGAGTTTATGTTATATAGGTACGATTCAATGAAGTACTTTGATACCTCATTTAAAAATTACCCGATTTAGGTACCTAGTCGTCATTTTAAAATAAAAATCTTCTCTCTCTCGAAACTCCTGCTCAAAATGGATGTAGGGTTGGGTCCCGTGGTACTAAAGAGCTCCTCCTCATCGACATGACCATTTGCCAGCAAGTCCGGCGTAACAAAGGGGCCCTCTCCGCCGCTTGGATTGACTACAAGAAGGCCTATGATTCGGTGCCTCATTCATGGTTGGAAAGGGTCTTGGAGCTGTATAAAGTTCGTTCGTTCGTCGATGTTGATCTGCGGTGCAATGTTTTCAAAGACACTTTTGGAGCCGAAATGCCTGAAATCATACAGCCACAAGGTCTCTCTTTTGACAAGCAAAAATACCTACACGACAAAATTCGGCAATTCGTACCTGCTGAATCGCAAGATATACTTTGCCCTGCACCTTCTATAGTGGCATCCCAAGATCCACTTAGAACTTTAATAGACTATGTGGAACAGCCATTTCAAACGGAACCCGAACCGATTCCTAGTACTTTTACTGAAGAAGTACTAGCATCAAATAGAAATTGTAAAAAACCTACCGAACCCGGATCGGCTCCTAGTACTTCTGCAGAAGAAGTACTAGTAACTACTACAAAACGTAAAAAGCCGACATGTAGCTAAGTACTGTGGCGAACTCGGCCACAGGAACCAAATACGAAATGGTGTGTATTTCTGAACAAAAGAAAAGCAGAAAAAAATAACACATAAACAGTAATGACAGTTAGAGATCGCCATGTCGTAAAACTTATCAGCTATCGATGTATTATTTCTCCCATATACTAGTAGTCGCTCCAAGGTTTCTTCCTAAAAAAATAATTTTACTCAAAGTGGTAACACGATGACACGATAAAAAACACTACTTAACACGATTTTCTTCTTATTCTAAAAATGATACTTAAAATGTGAAATTGTAATCTTCGCTTTTTTTTCAATTATTATCCTATTATCTTTTAATCAAACCTCTTGTCTCTCTAGATTAAAATGTGATTTTTTTAATCTAAAATTATTTCACATTATAAAAATAATTATTCTTACTGTTAGCTATTGCAACATTGCCTCGTGGCTTCAACTTATAGGCAAACTTGATGTCACGTGGCAATGTTGCAGCAGTTGACGGTACGTAGTTTATGAATGATCCCTTATTGGTGACATTATCGGTGGTAAGATATGTTCTCTTGCAATATACTAAGTGTCTTAAATAAATAAAAACAAATATTAAGGGACAATTTTATACAAATCGATCTGGTAGGTACTGTGTGAATTGATAATTATAATAAACGTTTTATGAGAATTACTGATAAACCATCAAGATTTTAAGTTAACTTCATATAACATTTTTTCTTTGGTATTCTATTGTTATACAAGATTAGTAACTAAATAATGTTTTTATCGTTATATACTTCAGCAATGAGTAATTTTTATCTGTGATTGGCCATAAGGGCCCTTTTCCCAAATGTATGGGAGTCAATCTGTGATTTTTATGTAACTTTAATCATTTATAAATAAAAAATTAAGACAGGCAGAATAATTCTGACACTTTTGTTATAATTGTGTAGGCTGATTAAATATAATTTAGAAGTCTCTAAATAAAAAATATTATTATTACTATAGGAACAATGTTAAATTCTGATTGTGATATTCTGATTAAAATATACATATTTAATAAACTATGTGATTTTATTTCTATCCTTAAATGTAAGTTGAAATATGTGTAACTAATTACTATAGTTCAGATGGTAACGTATTAGAAGAAAAGGAAAAAAAAACATTTAACTTTTTTTTTTCTTATAAGCGACTTGCTCTAATCAACGGCCGATTTTTCATGATCTGGAAGTCGATGAGACAAAATCACAACTGATTCTCAAACAAATGCACCTTGAGATACATAATCAATCGTCATCTATGTAACTTCCAATGGGAACATCCTTAAAGTGAGTTTCAAACTTCTTTTAACGTTTTCTCAAAAGTTCAATACTTAGCATGTGTAGTGTAGTATATGTAGTGTTGAACCTATTTAATAAATGCTCTACGCTTTTGACATACAACATGACATGGTGTCAGGTGTGAAAATATTAATTAAAATATTAATTGGTGTGATTTTAATAGTTATGAATGTTATTATAGGTAATTATAGTTGTTGACGAGTGGTAAGAATATTACTATAATAAAATGTCCAAAGCATTTGCTGCAATACAGCAACCGGAACCGTTGCGAGAACAAGGGAACATAGCGGTCAATTGGAAAGAATGGAAATCCGCTTTCGATTTTTTCCTAATTGCATCAGGGCGAGACGGCTCTACATCGAAAGAAAAATGCGCAATATTTTTGCATGTGATCGGAAAATATGGCCGCGAAGTATTTGAAGAATTTGAAATTGATGACAAATCGGATTATGACAAGTTAGTGAGAGTATTTGAAGAGCAAACGTCGGGCTAAGGAGTTAGTTTGGTGGCCGGGAATGGGGGTCGACATTGAGGAGTTGGTACAACGCTGTGAGCCTTGTCAGCGACACCGAGCGGCGCTGGCGAGAGAACCGTTATGCCCCCACCCAATACCAACATTACCATGGCAGGTTATCGCCGCCGACCTCTTCGAGTTCCAACATAAACATTACCTACTTGTAGTAGATTACTACTCAAAATTTTTTGAAGTTGCATCTCTAAATAGTCTTACAAGTACTACTGTAATTACCCATCTGAAAAATTTCTTTGCCCGGTTAGGAATACCGAAAAAACTAGTAACAGATAATGGACCCCAATTTTCGGCACAAGAATTCAAACATTTTGCGAAATATTATGATTTTGAACATGTATCGAGCTCACCTTTATATCCCCGCTCTAATGGATTAGTTGAGCGCAATGTACAGACGGTGAAAAAACTATTTACTAAGGCACAGGAAGACAACACTGATTGGCAATTGGCGCTATTGAATTTTAGGAATACTCCAATTTCAGGAGAGAAGTATTCACCAGCACAACTACTGATGGGTCGCAGCTTGAAAACACGTCTTCCAGCTACAGATGAAGGTCTGAAACCTATTCTCGTAAATCCTGACATTGTTAAAGAAATACGTCAAAAAAATACAACGCAGGTTAAGGAATACTACGATCGTGGTACGAGAGAACTTCCGTCACTCAAATTTAACGAGCCAGTCCGCATGCGAAACGATAACGTTTGGGTTCCGGCCAGGGTAACAGGCGTGGCTCGTGGAGACCGCTCATACTGGCTAACAACGGACAACGGACGAACATACAGAAGAAATCGGGCACAAATTTTACAGCGGAAGGGATGCACGCCTCCGGATATTGACGATATACTTCCCGACTCAGACGAGGACGCTACTCACCGACCACTTAACACAGCGGTGCCTAGGTCTCCTCAGGTTGAACCCGAAGCAGGTGGTAGTGTCGTCACTAGGAGTGGGAAGCAAGTGCGGCCCCCGCAAACATTTAGTTTTGACTAATTTTATTTTTATTTTTTTGTGTGGAAAGGAGATAATAGTAATATGTGTTAGGTTACATTGATTTATTGTTGTTAAACTACTATTGTGTATGTCTTTACTTTGTTCTTTATAAGAAGAGAGATGTAGTATATGTAGTGTTGAACCTATTTAATAAATGCTCTATGCTTTTGACATACAACATGACAATGTTTGATGATTTTTTTAAAAAAAAGTACGTGGCCTAGGGTCATGATTTTTTTTGTATTAGATAGCTTATTTAATGCAAATTTAGGATCTATGCGTAACTCAATACCTGCCATAAGGGCCCTTCCGTGATGGACTGCCACATATATATGTATCTGTCAATTATATATATCGTCGCCTGGTACCCACATCATAAGCCTTATTTGAGCTTACCTTGGGACTAGGTTGATTTGTGTAAGATGTCCCAAGATATTTATTTATTATTATTTATTAAGCTGCCTTTTGGGTTGCTCTGGACATCAGTGTGGTATTCAGTGGAGACCACGGTATGCGACCACATATGTCAATGTCACGCCTTCATTACTCCGATGTGCCTGAATATGTGAAGGAATATGTCCGCCGGAAGACTGGCTACTCGCAGAGTGCAGCAGCTGCAGTCGTGCCACTACGTGCACTTCAGCTCGTTTGTGGTGCGCGTGCCGCGCCCGCTACAGGATACCATCGCGAGTGCAGACTTCTGGCCGAAGGGCGTCGTGTTTCGGCGGTTCCGGGGCAACCTGCCGAACCCTACGCTAGTTCAGATGACTCAACGGAGCCACGCTGTTGCGTTACCTAAATCTAGCTAACTTTTTTTGTTTTTTTTTTATAGATTTCTTTTGTTTTATAAATATAATGTGCCTTGTTTTTGCAAATTGTTTAATTTTAGTTGCATGACGCATTGGTTTTTAACTGTAGTGTCATGCGAATTTATGTTTCAATAAAATAAATGTGGACCAATATTCCGCAGTGTTTGAAGACGAAAGTCTTTAATCAGTGTTTGTTGCCAGTGATGACATACGGTACTGAAACGTGGCCGCTTACAATGGGCCTCATAAGAAGGCTCAAAGTCACCCAAAGGACAATGGAGAGGGCTATGCTAGGAGTCTCGATCGAATTAAAAATGAGACCATCCGCAGCAGAACCAAAGTAACCGAAATAGCTCTCCGAATCGCTAAACTGAAGTGACAGTGGGCGGGGCACATTGCGCGTAGAACCGATGGCCGTTGGGGCGGGAAGGTTCTTGAGTGGCGGCCACGTACCGGAAGACGTAGCGTGGGTAGGCCCCCCCCACAAGGTGGACCGATGACCTGGTGAAGGTCGCAGGAGTCCGCTGGATGCGGGTGGCGCAGGACCGGTCATTGTGGCAATCTTTGGGGGAGGCCTATGTTCAGCAGTGGACGTCTTTCGGCTGATGTGATGATGATGATGATGAAATGTGGACATCCAAAGGGGAGGCCTATGTTCAGAAGTGGACATCTTATGGCTGAAATGGTTGATTTATTTTTTAGTAGTCAGGTCACCTACCGCAACCAGCGAAGTTCATAGGTTTCGGGGATTTGTGTAAGATGTCCCGAGATAAGTATAAGTAAGTATATATTTGTCACGGTCACTAGAGTGACAACAAGCGTCATTAGAGTAACAGTGAAAAATCCCCGGCGGGTTTGGTAGTTCGCGGTAGGGTCACTGATCTAGATCATCATTCATCATCATTTCAGCCATAAGACGTCCACTGCTGAATATAGGCCTCTTCTTTAGACCTACACATATACCGGTTGTAAGCGACCTGCATCCAGCGTCTTCCGGCGATCTTCATAAGATCGTCTGTCCATTTCGTGGGTGTGTTTCGTGGGTTCCACACTGTGTTCGCCAAACCGTGGTCTCCTCAAGCACTTTCCCCCATCGGCCATCTTCTGTGCTTGCAATGTGGCCTTCCCTCGGTTTTTATCCAGAGTTGCAGGCGCATTTAAAAAGCAGCTTACCATCAAATACCTACATGTTTGCTTGACATCTCTTCAAAAAAATAGTTACCTAACGTCAAAGAGATAAAATTTGCTCAAGCTAGAGTTGTTACCGAATAGGTACTTATGTTTTTCAATGCTATTCTAGAATCATGACTAACACTATCGATTTTGTTAATTTCATTACAACTGCATCGCGAATGACTCACAATGTAAACAAAGGTTGACCCACATATGACTCACTATTGTCAAACATATGTCTCTACTGTAAAACCAACTTTACTTTGCGCTTCTGCAAAGAAATTCTGATCATTTTAAAGAGCCATGCGGGTTAGAATCAAGTTTGGGGACGGTAAAATAAATTTGTCAGGATTTCCTTTGATCATTCGATAAATAAAGTAAGGTATTTGTGATTTATGAGTACGTATTCAAGCAAATTTAAATCTTAATCCCCAGTTTTTTAGATCAGTTTTTATTCGGGCTTAAGCATTAAAACATACAACAGGTGACAAGATATTTAGAAGAATGATTGTTTGAGATCAAAACAGGATTGGAGTGACCTCAATAATTATTACTGATTAATGATACAAGAGGTATTAACTAAATGATCTCGTTTGGCTTTGAGCGACATCATTAGGACATCAAATGATTTTTTACCTCAAAATGGCGGTTTTTCGGGTGGTGACGTTATTGTTGAACGCGTAGTTTACGGAGATCTATGGTTTATTTGATGATATTTTTTCTATGTTAAATTGTCGCTCGTTTGATGTTAAGAATAGATTACATTTTATGGTGTTTTGAAATATTTTATTTGTAAAGTAATCTTTTACTTTGCTTTAGTAAAATGGATAGGTACCTGATTATTATGTTTTTATTGTTATTTAGTTTTTTTTTTTTTATAATACGTATAAGGCAATATTTAAATTCATAAAATTTCTTAAAAATTAACGATAAATGTGTTTGCTTTTGTTGATAAAGCTACATTTGAAAATATTTTCTCGTGTAATGTTTCCGATTTATAACTTTGTTCTTTAGTTTATCACAAGGAAGATAAAGATGAGGTCTCGAACAAAAGATATTGCAACATTATTGCACTG
This sequence comes from Thaumatotibia leucotreta, assembly GCA_025490895.1. Lineage (NCBI taxonomy): Eukaryota > Metazoa > Arthropoda > Insecta > Lepidoptera > Tortricidae > Thaumatotibia > Thaumatotibia leucotreta. Next base: position 49,747 of record JALPQI010006308.1, read on the forward strand.
AAATACTGTTACAGTTTACTACAGCTATTCCTAGTAAAAATTGTTTATAAACTAAGTTAAATCAACATTGTCGAATCAACAACTACTTAATCATAGTTCATCGTACGTTTACAAACTTTTCGCTGGTTAAAGTAAGCATTCAACAATTGTTGACTCATCATTTATTCTCCCAGAGTTAAAACTGCTAATAGGTTAATTATTCATTAACTTTTTTTTTATGTGACGAAGATAGATAACTGAGCTCTCAGCCCACCTAATGGAAAGCAAGAACTGAGGCCCATAGACATAGTGACCAAAAAATCGCCTATGCGCTGCCTACCCTGAGGACTTGGATGGATTGCCTCTAGTTATGCCAGTAATTACACCGGCTATCTTACTCCCAAACCGAAACACAGCAGTGCAAGCACTGCTATTTAGTGGCAGGTTAACGGGTAAGACGGTGGTAGCTATCCGGGCGGACCCTGCGCGAGGTCCTACCACCAGCAAACTATTGTATTAAAAATAATATATTTCGGCGTAAGGCCCTTTTATATCAGGTCCGGCCGAGCTATAGGGGGATGGTTTAGCTATCTACGCACTTATGCGTGTAGGCATGGACTCATAATGAAAAACACAACATGAATTAAGATCTTTTTTTATTACTACTCTGGTTCGCAAGAGTTAAACCACAACAGAGAAGAACCAGGAAGAAACTCAGCGGGTTGTATGTTTTAATCTTTTCAAATCATTGGTAATTACAATTTTAGATCATTACAATAGGTACACACTTAAAACACGATTAATCTTACACTTTAAACAGCAACAACAACTAATGGAAAACGACTGGAGAGTTCTAAGTTTGAGTCCATGCTTCACCAATTTGAAAACACAAGATATAACGTCTTTCGTCAGGATGCTAGGATCTGAATCCGAATCTAACGAACTACTGAATCTAGTCAAACTCCTCTTACTCTGGAGTGCACTTAATCAAATCTATTCGCGGTCTCAAGATAGACTGACTTAATGGAAGGAATGATCATAATCAGAATCTATTCCAAGTCTAAAGCAAGAATCAATCTTTCGAAGTCTAACGCGGGAATCAGAATGAATTGACTTTCCAATGTCTAAAGCAAGAATGACTTCTTTCTAAGTCTAACGCGCGAATGCAAATGCATCATGAAAACAGCGCTAGTGACCTTTTATACTGTCAGGTCATATACTACCTGCTTCACAGGCGGGTAGATCTCAACCGGGTTTTATTATCTACCTACATGGACCAAATCAAAGAATTCTCCAAGCAATACATTGCTTATCGTTTTCTAGATTTAGTATCATTATAAATAACACAATTCTGGCGTTCGAAGACTCGACGTGTCGTACAGGTCTGCGCCAACTGAAGCGCGACTCCGACACGGCCATTCTGACGTGACAAGCGTCCTCGCTTGTGTCTGAAACAAATACGTACACCAGTAATCTTTGTTACCGCTCGGTCACCCTGACCAACATCTGTCTCCGTAAAAAAAAGAATTCAACTCAAGGAAAACAGAATTCAACTTTTTCAACTGAATTAAAAATTACTTAATTCAATGAATCTGAATGCTTGCTCTTCAATTAGTACCACCTGGCTTTGATAGCCTCATTTTACGAAAACATTACAATAGAACTCGGAAAAATGTCTCAAGATACTTTTCTTTTAATCGAATTAAACAACACACACAAGCTTACATCATGATTTTTAACTTCTCACAACAGAATCAACAAGATTCTCGGCCAATCCAAATTAGCCATATCGCAATCTAGTCACATAGACTCAGGCCCCCGCCGTATCAGTGCCGAGCATTGCGCTCTGAACGACCATAAGGCCACAGTTACAACTACAGCACGTGACTACGGTGCGGCCAAAAAAAATCAAGATGCTTGCTCAACTATATCACTTTTACTAGGTTCAGATTATGAGAGACAAGTTCCCTCCCAAATTCCCACATTGACGCAATTTCTAATTCGGTCATGAGCGTACTTGTAGGTGCATTTAAAGTTTAGTTCCTTCAACTAATATGATCGCCATCAAGTACCTCCAAGACCTTAAACGGGTCTTTGAATTTAGGTTTCAACTTTGTCTGATTGTGTTCTATCAGCACAAAGTCACACACAAAACAAAACTTTCACAAATTTGATAGTGCCAGCTTAATTTGACCAGTTAAAAAAAAAACAAAATTAATTTAAATTAACGAATCAATTCCAGTCCAGAGACTTCCTTATTAAAATAAACGGAACCACCAGCTTCGTATGCACGGTCACTACCAACTAGGTTACGGAGGCTTCGTTCAAATCTGTCATTCTCATACATTTATCACTTTTCGTTTATCGTTTACGATTGCAAAATGGCATCTTGGCTAGACCTGCTGATTTCTGTATTTTTTTTATCATTGCGTAGCTTTATTCAACACTATATCCCCTTATCAAATGAAACATTATTTTGCTGGTGGTAGGACCTCGTGCAGGGTCCGCCCGGATAGCTACCACCGTCTTACCCGTTAACCTGCTGCTATATAGCAGTGTTTGCACTGCTGTGTTTTGGTTTGGGAGTAAGATAGCCGGTCACAGAGCACGGACCTCTTTAGTGTGTAACCTTAGAGATAGAGGCGGCCTTGGCTGTCATTTTCATAGAAATCGACCGTGTCAGGTAATTTTGACATGTTAATGTAAATAGTGTTGTGGTATGGCTCGATATTTTTATCGATAGATTAAAACCAACAGTTATTTGACTAAAAATGTTACTTGAAAAAAGCTATTCAAACATTCTCACTTTTAAAATCTCACTAAAATGATGTCGTTATGAATGATATAAAAACAGTAAAATTTATACATTTATTTGAATTTATATTTACAATAAGTACTTACTTACATTAAGTTGTTAGCTTTAAGGTTAAACAACAAGCGTTAAGGGTCTAGTTATATATGTTACCTTTGCATTGGTTTGTTTGTTCAAGGTGTGCAAACTATATCTACTTATATTACGTTATAAAACGCAAAAAGAAAATTGTAACTATAAATGGGAACTAAAATTAAACGATCAACTCTAAGGAGTTTAGATGGTTAGGTAATTTAGGTATTATATATGAGGACAGATTAACTAGATGTATAAATGTATAAAGATATTTTTAAATTCGTAAATTGTACCGTTTTACCTTTTCTTGAAAGATTATCAGATGGGTTACTTGGGACAAGAAACACCTGGAAATTACATACTTAAATTAATATGTATTAACAGATAACATCAGAAATCCTTTAAAAGGTACTTTACTTTTAAAACATAATAAAATTATTTAGCAAAGCTAACTTACCTTGTCAAACGCAGGATGGAGTTTTAAAGTTGGACAGGCATTGGATGACAATATAGATCTCGGATTTGTTTTTACAAAACAGTCATTTTGGAAGTGGTCCGAACAAATTGTGTCGTGTTTTTGCGGAATCCAGTTCAACTTTCCAGTCGCCGTTATCCAGCGTTCTCTGACACATGGTTCTATAGGAAATCTAAAAATTATGTCAGAATTTCTTAAACTATATGTTTTTGTATAGTTGCTTCATTGTCTGCACTCTAGATAAATATTATATTATTGCTAAATATAAATAAATAAATAAATGTTTGGGGGACAGTCTCATACAAATCAACCTAGCCCCGAACTAAGCAAAGCTTGTGCTATGGGTGCTAGGCGACGATATATATAAATGTACTTAAATAGAGAAATACACATAATTATACTTACTTATACATAGGAAACGTCCGTAACTCGGGAACAAATTTTGAATTTCTACTAACACCGTTTAGTTGTAAGAGTTTACATAGACTATCGATAACAAATTCAGCGTCGTGTCTCTTCACTATGTCTCTCGCCCATACTAATTTTATATTGAATTTAATATAACTTTTTTTACTTACCTGTGATAGGAAACGTTTGAATTTTGTTTATTAACGTACGTAGACTGGTTCCTGCACCAGATTACAGAGCAATGTGGCATTCTTGGTATATTTTTATAGTTTATATACCCATGACGTCCCGAGAGGTACTGACAGCACATATGCGTAAAACGCATATGCGCGGCACGGGTTTTGTCTGTCACGCCGTCTCTCTATAGGCGCCCTAAGAGTTCCAACCTCCTTGTAGCCGGTGTAATTACTGGCATAGAGGCAATCCATCTAAGTCCTCAGGGTAGGCAGTGTATAGGCGAGTTTTTGATCACTACAATAAATATCAACATAAGGAAAGAAAATAGCCGTGTGGTGACGGCAGTAAGAATACACTTGTCATCACCCCAACTCCTCCTGCGGGTGTCGTAAGAGTCAACTAAGGGATTGAAGTGTCACTGACCATTATTTGATAAAAGATTTATGATGAGCAACAGCGTCATCACAGTAGACGCATTACTGCGATCGCCAATCCGCTTGCCCAGCGTGGCGATTATGGGCATTTACCTCCTAATCTGCTCCATGTGCCTCAGTTCCTGCTTTCCATCAGGTGGGCTGATAGCTCAGTTGTCTACCTTCGTCAAAAAAAAGAACAGTGAAATTGCGTGCAAATTTTTACCCATGTGACTATAATTGAAGGTAAAAAGCTGTAATTGTAAATTATTACCCCGTGGCACGCAGTGTTATCTTGGAATGAGATCATTTAGACAACCTGTAGGTTTTGACTGGCATGACAGGTAACATCGAAAGGGTTTTTCATTTTTAATTGTTATATTCAGTAATGAAATGTAGTAAGTGTACTGTATCTTTTAGTACTTTAATGTCTTTTTCATCACACTTGCTGTCTAAGCACGCCATTGCTTGCGCGCGCAGCGGGAGTAATAGAAAAGTGAAATTCCCTAGGGAGTAATAGAAATGTCAGTACGTCATTTAATAATATTATGTCTTAAAACTTACTTTTTTGCCGGCAAGTGTGATGAAAAACATTGTATGCATCACGGTCGGTAAGCGGAATACTAACTCGAGTCATAAAAGCCCTCCGCCTGACGGCGTCGGGCTTCTAACACTCTCGTTAGAAATTCCGTACTTACCTCCCTTGATGCACAATGTACTATTAATGCTTTAATGTTAGAGAATAAAGTATTTTTACTATTTATTAGTATCAGAGATAGTGGTAGGGTCATCCTGATCAAATAGACTTTAAGTATTAGGGAGTAATTATAATAAAAAAATATTTTTCTATGACAAGTGGTTTGCTTATAATATAAACTTTAATAAAATTAGAACCTAAAACCCTTAAAACAACTATAACTATTTAAATGTGTATTGGATGTGTGAGTTTATCTTAGTTGGTATAATAACAGTTAACCCTTAATCAAACACGAGCCACACCAAAATTACATTGGTTTTTGCCCTTATCAGTGAGACACAAGATTCAAAACAGGTGGGAAATATATTCCCATTATCCGATTAAGGGTTAAGTTTTTGATATTACTCTAATATAATATATTCTCCACTGTACACGGTATGTTTGTCTATCTTTTGCTTCATATAGACGACTCCTTTGCTCAAAGGTTAACTGAAAGAGATCCCTTGCAGGGATAAGTTCGCCTTTGTACCTGTAATTTTTTTGTAAAAATGTGTAGTTTTGCCTGTGTTTTGTGTACAATAAAGAATATACATACATACATACAACTACTAATCTAAATCGCCCCGATGCAAAGATGTCCATCACGCTCGCTGCATGTCTTTGCGCTGAATCGCGATGGACACTTATTATATCAGATAAAGATTATACGTATAATTCAAATATAATATTTTGTAGAAAAATAATAAAAAATAACGAATTAAATTTATGCATCTGCCACTGGCTCCAAAACTTTTCAAATTAAAAAAAATAATACTCGTAGTTCCTCATAATACATTCACCTTCTGGTGCCCAAAAAACGCGCAGCGTACATGTGTATATGTATACTACATATACAGGGTGGTCCAAACCTTGACGTCAAAAAATTTTTTTTAGATTCCTCACGTCATGAGCTATCAGAATATACCCCATGTATGTTAGCCGTTTTTTTGTAGTTTTCGAGTTATGAAATTTTGAAAAATTTTTTTTGAGAAATTCTGGAATAAAGAAATTTATTAATAAAAAAAAAGTTTTGGGTTTTTTAACTAGTTTCTTTTTGTAAAAGTATTACTACAAATAAAGCATTTACTGACAAAAAAATTAGCGTCCTCACTTTGATACAAGTAGGATAAAAAAATACTAAATTCAAAATTTTACGCTAAAAACGCATCAAAATAGCATTAATGTACGTAAATAAAAAAATAAAACATACCCCAAGGAATTTTCGTATTCTAAAGACCGCCTTAGACCTTGAGCCTTCGTAAAAACAAAAAAAAAGTGATACTTAATGATGAGGATTTTTCGGAGTAGTCGGTCAAATAAACTTAAAAAAAAAGCTTCTAAATTTTTAATTTAAAAATAAATTGAAATTTCGTCTGTTTTGTTGTTCTTATCAATAAACAAAGACAGAAAATACCACGAAAACTCAATTTGTGTAGTTATTCAAGTCATTTTTTACTACTTTAAAATTTTAAGCTTTTTTAAGTTTACTTGACCGACTACTCCGAAAAATCCTCATCATTAAGTATCACTTTTTTTTGCTTTTACGAAGGCTCAAGGTCTAAGGCGGTCTTTAAAATACGAAAATTCCTTGGGATATGTTTTATTTTTTTATTTACGTACATTAATGGTATTTTGAGGCATTTTTAGCGTAAAATTTTGAATTTAGTATTTTTTATCCTACTTGTATCAAAGTGAGGACGCTAATTTTTTTGTCATTAAATGCTTTATTTGTAGTAATACTTTTACAAAAAGAAACTAGTTAAAAAACTCAAAACTTTTTTTTTTATTAATAAATTTCTTTATTCCAGAATTTCTCAAAAAATTTTTTTCAAAAATTCATAGCTCGAAAACTACAAAAAATCGGCTAACATACATGGGGTATATTCTGATAGCTCATGACGTGAGGAATCTAAAAAAAATTTTTTGACGTCAAGGTTTGGACCACCCTGTATAACAGTTGCATAGTGATGTGATAATTGAGGTCTATCACCATTACTGCAGCTATGTGATTATACTGATTATGTGTGAATCCATGCTGCCTGGGTTACTCTGAAGTCAACTCAGGAAATAATTACAGTAAAAGAAGCATAAACAAGGTTTTGGGTGAATATCTGAGCGTTTCAACTTTCAACCGCCTAATTTTGGTGACATCATTTTTGCCGAAGTTTCTAAACGTCTCAATGTTACACTTCGTTATTTGTATAAAGTACTGTGCCCCCTTCAAATGACAAAGTAGCACATTGTAAATGAAACTTCAGCAAAAATGTTGCCACCAAAATTAGGCTGTTGAAATGCTCAGATATTCACCCTTTTAGACTCTTGATATTACATTTTTCTTTGATGGCCTCTGTGTATGCTAGCTTAGCTGGCATTTTCAGTATTTTTTTGCTATGAACCTGGAAGCTCCAGGTTCGAATCCCAGTAACGGCATCTCCTTGTGTAAATAGTCATCACACGTCACTAAGCATCCACAACACAAGTCTCGATTAAGCTTACCGTGGGACTAGGCTGATTTGTGTAATATTGTCCTGTGATATTTTTAAACGGTTTTTATTAACTTCACCGCGTATCAACTTTACTGTCGTCGATGCTTCAAATCTTGTGATCGATTTTTCGACCACTTCTACTGCACCGAAATCAATAAAATTTGGAACTCTTATCAAGTCCCCATGACAATGCAATATTATAATATTTTTATCCTTGTATCCTCAAAGCCTGATGCTGCAGACGTACTGCCTACCTTAACCGAGAGTGTTAGACACGTGAAAATTAAAGTATAGCATGATTGGCATAATCAAATACTAACAGTCTGCTCTTGACTTCCAACTCCTCACTCCTGATGCTGCAGTACTGCCCACAATAACCGCAAGGTTTATCTTTTATCGATATCTTGATTTTAAAGAAGTTCTTTAGATATGAAGTATAGGTAGAAAAGAAACATGCAAATTTAATACTAACGTCCAACTCCTCAAATCTGATACTCCAGTGTTACTGCCTGCCACAACCGCTAGGTTTAGCGATATGTAGATTTTAAAGTACTGCTTTAGATATTTGGTAGAAACATACGGATTCAATTATCATGATCATCATCATATCAGCTGAAAGACGTTCACTGGTGAATATAGGCCTCCCCCAAAGATTGCCACAAGGACCGGCCCCGTGCCACCCGTATCCAGCGACTTTCACTAGGTCGTGAGACCACCTATTGGGGGGCCTACCTACGCTGCGCCTTCCGGTAGTTCCGGTACGTGACCGCCACTCGAGAACCTTACCGCCCCAACGGCCATCGGTTCCACGCGCGACGAGCCCCACCCACTTCAGTTTAGCGATTCGAAGAGCTATATCGGTTACGTTGGTTCTGCTGCGGATGGTCATATTTGTAATCCAATCTCGCAAAGAGATTCTTAGCATGGGCCTCTCCATTGCCCTTTGGGTGACTTTGAGCCTTCTTATGAGGCCCATTGTACACGACCATGGTTTAGTACCGTAGTCATTACTGCGACCCTCCGGCTCCGGTGGATCGCGTAGGGCGAGCCGTCGGGCCTGCGGCCCTCCAGCTGATAGAGTGACAGCGTGAGTGGATCGCGTAGGGCGAGCCGTCGGGCCTGCGGCCCTCTAGCTGATAGAGTGATAGCGTGAGTGGATCGCGTAGGGTGAGCCGTCGGGCCAGCGGCCCTCCAGCTGATAGCGACAGTGTGAGTGGATCGCGTAAGGGGAGCCGTCGGGCCTGCGGCCCTCCAGCTGATAGAGTGACAGCATGAGTGGATCGCGTAGGGCCAGCCATCGGGCCTGCGGCCCTCCAGCTGATAGAGTGACAGCGTGAGTGGATCGCGTAGGGTGAGCCGTCGGGCCTGCGGCCCTCCAGACGATAGAGTGACAGCGTGAGTGGATCGCGTAGGGCGAGCCGTCGGGCCTGCGGCCCTCCAGCTGATAAAGTGACAGCGTGAGTGGATCGCGTAGGGTGAGCCGTCGGGCCCGCGGCCCTCCAGCTGATAGAGTGACAGCGTGAGTGGATCGCGTAGGGTGAGCCGTCTAGCCTGCGGCTCTCCAGCTGATAGAGTGACAGCGTGAGTGGATCGCGTAGGGTGAGCCGTCGGGCCTGCGACCCTCCAGCTGATAGTGACAGCGTGAGTGGATCGCGTAAGGAGAGCGGTCGGGCCTGCGGCCCTCCAGCTGATAGAGTGACAGCGTGAGTGGTTCGCGAAGGGCGAGCCGTCGGGCCTGCGGCCCTCCAGCTGATAAAGTGACAGCGTGAGTGGATCGCGTAGGGTGAGCCGTCGGGCCCGCGGCCCTCCAGCTGATAGAATGACAGCGTGAGTGGATCGCGTAGGGTGAGCCGTCGGGTCTGCGGCTCTCCAGCTGATAGAGTGACAGCGTGAGTGGATCGCGTAGGGCGCGCCGTCGGGCCTGCGGCCATCCAGCTGATAGAGTGACAGCGTGAGTGGATCGCGTAGGGTGAGCCGTCGGGCCTCCGACCCTCCAGCTGATAGTGACAGCGTGAGTGGATCGCGTAACGAGAGCCGTCGGGCCTGCGGCCCTCCAGCTGATAGAGTGACAGCGTGAGTGGTTCGTGAAGGGGAGCCGTCGGGCCTGCGGCCCTCCAGCTGATAGAGTGACAGCGTGAGTGGATCGCGTTGGGAGTGCCGTCGGGCCTGCGGCCCTCCAGCTTATAAAGTGACACCGTGAGTGATTCTCGTAGGGTGAGCCGTCGGGCCTGCGGCCTTCCATCTGATAGAGTGATTCCGTCAGACCTGCGATTCTCCGGTTCGGCGACTGAGAGAACGAGTTTATATTTTATAGTCTCAAATAGCCCACCTAACGAAGACCAAAAGCTGCCTCTCGGGGGAAATAACTCGTGTATAAGCGAATTTTGGCATAGTTGTAGGAAATGGTGTTTTAAACCACATACTAAAAGTACTGGTGGTTAGGGGTGGAGCTAAGGGGGGGAGGGGGGTGTAAAGGTCCTTATTTTTAATTTTTCGTAAATAACTCGTAAACCGTGGCTTATAGCAAAAAATGTTCTAGTACAGAAGTAATCTACATAAAATTCTCTACAAAAAAGATATACGCATGTTTCCTCTGGGATCACTGTGTCATGATATAAGAAAGCAAGAAGATGGACAATAAAGAAATAAACATGTTTGTTTAAGTAGGTATACCACATACAGGATGCTCGCGAGCATTTCAAAAGATTTTAATGTTCAATTCCTGACCATATTTAGAGTCTTTAATGTTATGTAAAATTTCCTGGATTCGGCTTGGTTTCAGAGATAATCAACCTTTTTTTCGAAATAAGTTTTTCGGCGTAACTCGTCACACAACTTATTTTTGATTGCAATGCTACCACAATGTGTTTTAATATTACCACACCTTTTGCCTGGCAATCAAAAAATGGGAATAGACTAGACGAAATAACCTGTCCCAAAAAAAAATTTTAAATAAATAATTTTAACAGATTGTTGTTTTGATAAAAAGTACTGGAAATGTAAAAAAGTATTCAAAAACTGTAAAAAAAAGAGAAAAAAATTTTTTTTTTTGGTGTTATTTCACATTAGGTCTCATATTATTTTTTGTTTGT
>JALPQI010006309.1:0-57026 GCA_025490895.1 Thaumatotibia leucotreta
GCTGAATGATTTGAGGTTGCTTTGGTTGTCTTATAGAGAAATGGGTGCTGTATCTGACGACCGAAAATGATACTAAAAGATGTAGCCACTTCCAAAAAAACGTGACCAGATGAATGAGATGTCCATTTAAGCTCTGAGAAATACCCAAGCCTTAATTGAACAATTTGTGACCTAACTAATTCGATTTGTATAAGATTATCCCGTGATAATTACGCGAGAAGTGTGACTGAGCAATGCATCCAAATCCAAACAGTCCTAATACACAAACACAGGTTCATTTTCTTTGATTATATATGCCGTCTCCATTAAGTTGCATGATGGAGGTTTTCAAATACATATCATTTTCCCTAATTTCAAACAAAAAGTTGTTTTATATTTCTTAGTCGGCTTTGTCAAGATGCCTCCTAAATGTAAAAATATTTAGCTTAATGGTTTTTTGTCTGCGAGTCGCCGTTCGAGTTTAGGTAAGCGAAATTCAGTGATAAAGTGAATTAATTGATTTAGTGGATTTAAAAGAAGTATTAATGTGATTTATTTTGAAAGTAAGTATAAAAATTAAAAAAGTAAATTGTAACTAATAAGTGCGGCGTACGCCGACAGTGCTAATAGTTTTAAACGGTGTCGAAAACACAATAAATTAAATAAACTCTGCTGAAAAAAAATATAATAATTGATTTATCGACAAATTGTAGTACGTATTCTAAATAAATATCTCTATTTCATTTCTATCGATCCGGGTTCTGCTTAATACAGTGCTGGCACCGATATTTTAGGACTTGTATTAATAATTAAATAAATAATGATGTTATTGAAATGTTAATTAATACTGTAATCTAAGATTTATTTTATTTTGACCTAGACACAAAGTTTAATTTTTAACAACGGCAGTGAATGTTATGGCGGAACACAATAATTCCACGCTGGAAAAATTTCTCACCGATTTAAATGATCCAATTGATGTTTGAGATCAACAACTATCCATCACACGATATAATATACCCTGAAGTTACGGTAAGAGAGACTATTTTCATATGTTGGCTATCACTGACTTATCTTTTGTTATCGTGACTTAAATGACCCAATGAACATAATTATCCATTGCGTTTCAGTGAAGATCGCGAACTTTAAACTCGTCGTAAGTCCATATTGCGATTACTGCTTCCTAAAAACTACCGGTAATAATAAAGTGTGCCAATTACCTAATTAGTGTTACTAATTAAAGTAATTAATAATCATTATGGAATAATCCATGTATTTTCACACTATTTAAGTACCTACATACCTACTTATTTAGTTTGAGTACGGGTAGGTCCTAGACGGCTTTATACTTTGATAGAATAAATATACACCTGCACATAAATCATTCACACCTTACGGATAAATAAATAACATAATATATTCAGGTCAAGATATCGTGAGGAAACCGGCAAACATCTGCGAAGAAATTCAAGGGTGTATGAGAAGTCCCCAACGAGTACTGGGCCAGCGTTGGAACCACGCAAAATTGGCACGTTTGATGTCGAGTTGCCAGAAATGGCCAGAATACAATACGTCCGCCGTAGGTTATTGACTGTAGAAACTTGGCTAAAAAATATCGTGTCCCCAACTTTGGCGAGCTGATAGTACAATACCTAGATATGGATATGACACTTTCCAGGAAGATATCCATAACCATTTCAAATAAATTTAATCAGAATAAATATTAATTTGCAAGTACCAAGGATCGATTCTTCAACATCTTTATAAAATGACTTGGAACTTTACTTTAAACTAACCATAGGATCCGGTGATAGTAGCTAACTAGATTTGACGGTTGAGTCAGAAGAACGGGAGATAACTTCAACTAGATTATGCGGCTACCCTTAATAGTTAAAGTCTCGCTACGCTTTAGTAATGTAGGCCAATCAAGGGACACAACTCGGCTGCTCAAAATTGAAACCAAGCATTTATATTTAAAAAATCCTCTTTAATTTTCAAGTTATAGATAAAAATGTTTTCAGCTTAGTCGATTTTGCCTTCACATCTAGGTACGCCGAAATCAAGCATCTAGTCCATATCCACACTAGAAAGTAGTATCTCAAAATAATGTGTAAAACGTATCTGGAGATGCTGGATGCTTGATTTGATTCTATAAATTTAGTCCCATATAAAATAAAAAATAACTTATAGGTAAATTAACATATGAAATTAAAGATCACTGCTACGCGATGGAGTGGTGCGCACATGGCATCCCTTACATGTCCTACATTGCTTTGGGCCAAAATTTGTAAGCACTTCTTGTTATATGGGTGGTAATATTATGAGTCATTATACGTATTTAATAAATCAATAAACAAATGTCATTGGACAAAATTATATAAGGTGTTTTCAAATTAGTTGCTGTTACGTTAGGGTTTGGTGTTCATAATAACGAATAACTTTCTCTATGGGACTTATTTAGAAATCTTGAAGAAAAAATCACCTTTCCATACAAAGCGGACCCACGGGCTGATCAACTTTTCATGGAAATTGTTTTTTTTTTCGACTTTTCTATATGAGTCCCATAAGGAGAGTTATTCGTTATCATGAGTGCATGCATACCCCTAAATACCTAGTACTTTAAAATGTGAGTGATAATCGTGAAAGTTTAAATACTTTAAATCAATATGCAATTAAGATTTATATTTTGGGTACTAAGCGACGGTATATTTAAAAGATATAATATTTAATATTATATCCATATAGATACCTACTTAAATATTTTGAAAACAGTCATGACCAAGAAACAGATATTTGTCATAAACCCACAAATAAATTACTCCAGCTTAAGCAGGGTCACATGACATAATAAGAGTTGTTCGAGCTATTTTATTTTATTACTGCTTCGTGCATTCAATAACATCATATTTATTCAAAAACTAAGTAAGTATTAAATAAAATAAATAAAAATAAAAAAGCCTTTTATTTCTTGCATGCAAAATCGTACAACAATTAGTAGAAACTTATAATTAAAAGTATCTAGTATTTAGCAGAATAAAATTATATAATATCATCATCATCATCATATGAGCCGAAAGATATAATATAAATAGTCGGCAGCAATTAAGTATCTAATTAATTAGTATATTATTATGATTTATGAAATATTATTTGTTTTGATTATTTAAATTTAACATCATTATTAATATTTGTGTATACATACTATTTCATATTTTTTATTATATTCATATTTGCAAGAACCCTTCTATGCGAAGTAAGTATTAAATGACATAAAAGCGCCGTACTTATTAGGCGGCTAAGGCAGAATCGCTAGAGGTAAAATCACCTAGTGTTATATTACAAATAATAATCAATGTTTCCGAAATAGGCAAATGACTCAGGGCGGTCGAAATGCAAAAATCCGATTAAAAACTAGTATAAAGGCCAAGCCACACCGGATGCGTGTGCAGCACGTGCACTTCTATGCGTGCGTGGCGTGCGCGTGTGATCTGTCATATTAGCGCGTGACCAGCAAGCGGTGTGCCATCTACTATGACATCTCATACTCTACAACGCCCATGCCACCCACACACGCACGTGCACGTGCTGCACACGCATCCAGTGTGGCCCCAGCCTTTATTAATAACTACTGATTCCGATAACATATATTTATTTGCAGTCCCATCGACCCACGAGACGCAAAAATCGCCCCCAGACACACAGACATAGTAAGAAAATTAAACAGCAAATAGTAAGTGTCGTCGTTGGATGGGGGAGGGGGAGGTCGGGCGCGATGGGGTGCAGGGAGGAAGCGCTGCCGCAGCCCGAGCGACGCCGCCGCGCCGCTCGCGCGAGACGTTTCGACGCCGGCAATGCCGTACACTACATACCATCTATATTTTCCCAAGCTCTTTCAAAGTGAACTAAATGTGTAACCTTTGACCTATGAGTATGTACTGCTACTAGCTGTCATGTAGCTAGAAGTTGCATCTAATCGTACGGAAGAGCTACGGATGGGATATAGGAAACGACGTATATAGGTTGTCTGGCTTTTCAAACAGGTATTTATTTCTCCCTTTTCCTTTTAGTTCCCTTCAAGTCAAACTTATGTTATGTAGTTTCGTTGCACAGAGCATCATTAGTGCTTCCGCTTCTATTGTGTATTTTATCGAAGTATTGAGTAGGTAATTGTTTATGGAGAAATAGAGTGTAAAGTCGTAATAAAACAATTGATTCCACCTTAGGATAAATCTACTTACATCGAAATCTTTGCGGGAAATTTCGGCTCCGCAGGAATTGAATTGTAGGCTTTGCTGAGGCAACGTTCGCTTTATCAATCAAAGCTACCTAACGAAGTCAACCAAGTCAAGTTAACCTAACCTAACTTAACTAAACTGATATAATTTACCTTCGTGTTTCGTGTTCGTTGCTTGCAACTGATGTCTTATACCTACTGAGATTCGTATAAAGCAGTGGGGATACCTAGTTCTTGCTAGTTTGTCTATAAATTGTATTACTTAATAGGATAATACTGGAATACATATACAATTCCAGTCAAAAGTGAGTTGACTGAGTTGTTCTTCAGAGACAAAGGATAACGAAGTGCAGAGAACTCGAGAATTTCAGCTTCATATTTGTCGGAGTTCCAAAACAGCACTGTGTCACTGAGCGGAAGGCGGTATTGACAGCGCCGAACTTGCTCTGTGGAGTTCTATTCCTATAGTCAAATGACAACCAACTAAATGTTAAACATATACTACGTACCTGTGACCGGCCGTTTTAAATGCCAATGTGTTATTGCCTAATGGATCTGTAGATCTCCAATAAAGTTTAGCAGAAAATCTGCACTACCTCGGGTGAGTTTTCATTTTCGAGCGCACGATATTATTAGTTGACTGCTTTCCACAACGATGTCTGATAAATAAAATGCTACCTACATTATAAAATATGAAATATTATATTATATAAATATATATAATAGATTATAAAATATGACACCAAATTTAAAAATCGCCCTTGTACTTTATATTTAAATCAAATACTTGCTTTAACTACTGATTTTGACCGCTCCATATGAAACATAATATCCCGTATTATCCATATGTATAGCGAAATAATAGGTGCAATAAAAAACGTATCCTATCATACAATCGTAGGTTCTTAGGACTAAGACAAGAATTGTCTACGACTGTCCGCTTAAAAGTGTCCAACATTGGTTCTATCACTCTAAACACTATAAAAATGTTTTTTTTTTTCATATATAAAATTTGAGTTCTTTCTTTGACCAATTTATAGAACAGTGTTTTTCGCGTATTTTTTAACCAGGAAAATGCATTTAGCATTCGATTTCTAACTATCTGTGTATTATTTTTGACCCCATGCATGTACGATTATGATACTAGGTTAGTCATAACTCTTCGTAGAGAATGTATAATCGGTAGGTACCTAACGTATTTTACAGACAGCCACCATGAAATGAGACGATTATTGGAAAAGCAGTTAATCACTACATTTATCACTATTGAACTGAACAAATTAGCAAAGAAATTAATGTGCGCTACAAAAAACTTAAAGAGAGTCTAGCGGAAAGCCAAAGCAGAAGAATGTGCAAAAATTAGCAACGTAGGGCGGGGAGTGCCCGAGAGGCAGCCTGGCAGAGGGCTCTCGACAAGCCGATCTGGCGCGACTCTGGCCACGTGCGACCCCATATCCAACTTACCAACATACTGCCTCCTTCTATAAACTTACTCGTACTTCTACAGGACCTACAGCGAACTCATGTTTTTAATAAACATTTGAACAAATGAATCTTGATATGTTACTTAAGTGGATAGCTTTATTTTATTGGCAATGTTAGTTCCATGTTTCATCGCTGTTTTCCTTGGATGCAGATTGTTTGATATTTATAATAAGTTTTTTTTCTTTAAACTGTACTTCTTCAGTGTATTGTTTGCATTGTCCCCATTGCATTTTTTTAGGACTATACATATAACGGAGGTATGCTTTGCGTACGAACGAACAAATGAACGAACACTTTTATACATTTAAAATGTGTTTTGATTAAAAGTATTTTATCTCGGAGCTTGGACAGTTGGCACAGAACCGGTCATTGTGGCAATCTTTGGGGGAGGCCTATTATTTATTATTATTTATTTCTACAATATATTACACAGCATTACAGTTTGCACCAAAGCGCTGGCAACAGTAAATTTGTCTTAATCTAAACACAGTAAATTATTCATAATCTAGTTAAGCAAATAACATCATAATAAACAAAACAGAATAAAAAATATTTAAAAGTAAATGATTCTAGATTTAAATAATTTCAAGTGAAATCTAAAGCGTATACAACTTGTCAAAACAGTATATAGGTATAGTCTAGTCATAATAAAGTAAATTGTCATTCATCCGTCACCTCGCAGTACTTCAGACATTCACGACATAGATCCACCCATCTGCTATGTCTATGTTCAGCAGTGGACGTCTTTCGGCTGATATAATGATGATGATGATGATGATGATAACTGAAGGATAGGATAATTTCATAAGATCATAAATAATTAGGTTTAGATCACTTTTATCGAATGTAAAAAAGAAATTAAATGCATTCCTAACTTTTGTAAAACTAGCATTTTGTAGGTATTTTATTGGCAATTACTGCATTTAACGGTAGCGGATTGTGGAGTTGCGCCAAATTATCATCATTTAGATGGGTAAACTCAGTATTCAAAAGAATTGAGTAACATTACGTCTCTCATTTAATTTACATGAAATACTATTACCCGTACCACCACCTCGCGAGATTTGCACGCGCGGTTGTTTCTGAGGCTGAAGGTGCATTCAAACCAAAAGAGCATTCGCTGTTTTATCCCCCGTTCTACGAAATCAACCAATCACGTTTTGTGTATCGATCGAATTTCATTAGAATATCGAATGTTCGTTTGGTCTGAACGCGCTGTGACTGTGACGTCTGTGACGTAGAACTGATCGGATTCCTTCAAATGTAGTAATAAATGTATAAAATCTTTATATCCTTTCTTATTTATCAGCCAAAAATATAGTGTGTAAGTCTAATACGGGCGATCAATTAAACCAGGCATGGGATTCATTAGTGTAATCATGGATTACAAGTTTTTTTAAAAGTTACTCTTAATT
This sequence comes from Thaumatotibia leucotreta, assembly GCA_025490895.1. NCBI lineage: Eukaryota > Metazoa > Arthropoda > Insecta > Lepidoptera > Tortricidae > Thaumatotibia > Thaumatotibia leucotreta. The sequence goes on from JALPQI010006309.1 coordinate 7,114, forward strand.
ATGACCTCACAGAATTTTTTTAAGATTTTCGGAGCAGCAATGTAGGTACGAACATTTGTTATTGTTGATATGGCAGTTATGTCATCTGCTTTTGAAATTAGCTGTCATCGAGTGTTTAAGTCGCGTACGTTGCTCTACATTGCGTGCTGAATTATTTTGTATGGAAAAATTTGTTGCTCTAATTTTAAGTAAAAATTTGAATGTGCTTATTATGTCGTAAACTAACACCCGTTAAGAGTATCGCCCGTATTAGACTTACACCCTGTATATGTCAAAATTAATACTATTCTTATTCTGTAGGTAAAATATTCAATTATTTATTACCTACGTAGGTAAAGTAAACGTACTTACCAATGCTCAACACCTCAGTGCTAATGAAACATCAGACTCTTATAAATTTGGAGTCATAAGTGCAATAACGAACACTCTTACGTTTACTTTCATGGGTTTACGATTTTGTTTTTCTATCCTTTGCAGGTAAGCACTTATCTATTTTATTATCTGTTTATATGTATGTGTATATTTTTTAAACTGAAGATCGCAGTGTATGATATTTATAAGTGGTTTCAGTTAACCAAATTTTAGCGCATGACATGCAATAGCAGCAATAAAGGTTACGAAAGCGAGTGAATAAACAAATAAATACGAATAAAAATATGTAGTAAAGCTGTAAAAATAGCATTGTGACTGTGACGCACTCAATAGCCGTACCATGAGTTGCAGAGTAAAGGATATGTTACGTTTTACTCGATACGTAATCCATTCTATCGCACTCGCACTAATACTCGTATATTGGAGCGAGCGCAATGGCCTTCTTTATGTATCGAGAAAAAACTAACGTTAACGATTCTTACAAAGTCATGATACGGCTACATTTGATTTGCCATCCGGTGAGACTGCGAGTTGCCTCCGACTCGGAGGCCCGTGTTAAGACTTAAAGCCACTGCCTTAAGTATAACTTCACTGTACTGATATACGTATCTAACAGGAGAAAAACAAACCGATCCGTTTGTTGCCAAGCGTACAATGCGAGTCAGAAATAACTGGTAATGTTGACGTTACTATTGGAGCCAACATTGGTGCCAAATCACATGATTCACATTTTAGGCAGGTCACGAGCGACACCCACTTGTACTTTTAGTTTGTTGACGAGCATTCCCGTCCGGAAGACTGTCAGAATCCCGGATAATCTAGCTTATTTCAGAACAAATAGGTTGACCATGTATTAGGGCGAAATGGGTGCATTTACAGATTGTACACTCAATTCAGAAAAAAAGTAGGCACACGTATGTCTATGCAAAAGGTGTACCTTTTTTCTTCAGCTAACCGGTGACTAGGTACAGAATTAAGTAAATTGCCTACTTGTAGAGAGTTCATTCGCGAGTTACATTGGTTAATTTTTACTATTGGACCAACATCCGAACCGCGAAAAAACATCAGAGCTGTACTTAATTTCGCTTAGGAAAATTAAATACATAATATATATGTATATGTCTTAGTAATTACTGAGTGGTTAAGGTAAAGGAGTATTGACACCGTACTGTCACTTTTTAAAAAATAAATTTTGGACTTCCACTTTACGCCTTACGTATTGAATAAATAAATCATTTTTAAATATATTTTTATCTAAGTATTTATGATGTGGAAAACTTCAGTAGTATCAAGGTAGATAACTACGTCATACAACTAACGTTTATTATACTTGGTTGTAAAAAAAATACAGCATCGTTTCATCACCGAACCAACCAAAATAAAATGACGAAACGATCAATGGACAGTCAACAATAACTAAAACGTATGTTTGTAGCGGATCTGTGAATAATTGTAATGGTGGTCGTAAAAATAGTTATCAGTGGCAGCTGGCAGCGCGCGCGCACTGCGAGGGCCGCGCCACGCGCCTGCGCCCGCGCCGCGCCGCGCTACCAATTCCCATAACGTATCGGAATAGCGGCCATTCAATATTTATTAGATGCTAGCCTACCGTAATTTTTATGAAATATACCTTTATTTAGGCTACTAATGCTTTTTTACAAGCTTTTTTATATACAAACAAGCACAGGCACGGCCTGCTTGATAACCAGAGATCGGATAAATGTGCGTCATTGTTAGCAATAATATTGACATGACTCCTTTGATTGAATAATTAATCATTTATTCATTTTCAGAAAATTACCTATTGCCACTGGTAACATGAAAACGTTTATAAACCTTAACCTTAAACACTCGAAATCAAATTTAAAGAAACTATTCGAGTAAGTAATTATTCATTTAATCAACTTTGGAGTCATGTCCCTATTATTGCGAGCAATGACGCACATTTGTTCGATCACTGTTGATAACTCACATGAGAACCCTTCACCCTTGAGAAAAATTCGACAGGGAGTCATTAATACAATTTAGCATAAAATCTAGTAGGTAACTACTAATTTTTTTTAAATCAGAAACTTGTTAATATTATCATATCATATTGGTGGTAATTTAGGTCATACCTAATGTTGATCACTAAACTAGATTAAGTAATGGGATATTCGTAGTTTGTACCCAATGATAGATTCCATAAATTCTAGCACAGGATACATCTTGTCAGACTAGCATGCTTTGTCTTCAGGGGAAACATTGTCCAAAACTATAATTTCAAATAAATCAGTTAATGTAGAAAAATATGACAATGTTATGGCAGCCCCTTTTTAGTATAAAATAGGTTAAAATATAATAATATAAGTGATTACTTTTGCGTCTAACTTCATTCAGTTGCTTGCTAGAGTTTATTGAGTAAGGTGGGTTATTTTGCGGGCAAAATCTTGGCATAATATCGACGTCTATTTCTCGAAATAGGAGAGCCTAAAAATTTTAGTTTTATTGAAAAGGCAGATCATAAAAAAGTTATGGCTTCGGGCAATTTTATCTAGTAATGTAGGAAGCGGACATTGAAACATTGCCCCATCATCAAGGCTTAGGGTTATTACTTATTACCTTTCAGTTATACCATTTTATATAAATAGCCGAGGGTAGTGTTTATCAAGTAAATTACGTTTTTATTACGCCGTTATATTATTTTCCTGTGTACAAAATATTCGGAACTACGCCATCTATTTTATCTGTCTGCTGCTTTGTTAGGGGAGTATTTAGATATATCATAATTCCCACTAGAATTAGTATTTTTATTATTGTTATAAATAAATAATACAATTAGGACTGCTTTCTTTCAATACTACAAACTTATATCGGTCTGTTATTACCATGGTTCGGTCTCATGAAAATCCCTGGGTTTATGCAAAATTATGGTACTTGAATTATTAGGAAAGAAAAGGAATTAGGGGCATTAAGGAAAGGGCTTATTAACTGAGCCAGAATAATGTATGTTTGTATAATTTATGTAACATAATTTACTCAGGAGACCGCAACCATGGTAATAACAGACCGAAAAAAACAAGATTCATCCTTAAACATGAAATTAAGATAGACCTACTTAAGACTACATAAGAGAGACCTACTTAAAAGTGGCAACCCTAGCAATAGCAAACTGCGTAAGTAAGCCTTTAATGAAAAAGAGAAAAACTGGATGGAACATTGCCCAATCAATTTCTCCAAAAGTGTACCTACATATTCCTGAGTTGTTAACAGGGCATGGTATAATAATATCCCAAAAACCTTGTGTGATCCCTGTATCATTGTCATACGAGCTGTGTTTAAGCACTAAATTGTGGTGGGCAATGTTAATAATGTTATTTTACCCGCCATAAAAGTGCACATCACAATGCACTACAGAAAAACATATGCAGTTTCATATACATTTCTATTGAGAAATTTTAGAATTTCCCAAAACAGCGGGCCATGCTCGCTATTTTGAAGGTAGGTACTTCTTTTTTTGGTGATAAATGTCAAAAATTCCTAAAATCAAAACTTAAAAGTTGCATAAATATCCATTAAAGGGTACCTATTATCAATGATGAGCTTCAATAAAAAAACTGTTCATCGTCACTCATCAATCCGATAATTAAAGAAATCATTGATTCCACGTTGTGTTTTTTATATTTAAAGCTCTGTTAATCAAAACTTAATTAATTGAAACATGTGCTGAATTTAAACACAAATTTCACATGTAAAAATAGGCAACAAATCTCGTGGAATCCTATAGTTTGTTTACGAAATAAAAGAAATCGTTGCTAATAACGTAATAAAATAATTAAACTTAGCTACACATCAAAACTGATATAATTATAGTGTTGATAACATTAAGTCACGGTCAACTGATAAGTTAGAGATTAAAATCACAAAGATACGTATTTCACAGTCGTAAGTTCTCGTTGTAAAAAGACGGCGAAGTAAACATCTCCGTCCACATCGTGGAATTATCGACGCGGCCGCACGCTTCATTCGCGCGACACACAATAAAATTAATCCTCGCCAAAACTCACACTAGAACAAAGTGTGTCAGTTATTCACATTCTCTATTTATGCGGGCTATTTGTGTTTTATAGTTATTTATTTGTGTTCGCGGCTCTTTTATTTCTGTTTGAGTGTTTGCTCGACGCAGCACGACCTGCGCGGACGCTGGCGGTGCCGGCGTTTCTCGCGCGGTTCGCCGCGAGAGTGCACTCTCAATGTGACACAATTATAGCTAAAGTCATACGGAGGAGACCGCTCTTCCGCGAATGATAACTAAATGACCCCTACTTTGTAAATGTTTAAATAGATTTACATCATTATGACACCGATTATCAACGCAATATTCATCTAACTTGAGGCTTTAAAAAAAATGTCTAACCGTTGAGCGTTACGAATAGGTAGCGTTTTTAAATTATGTAGTAACGAATAAAAAACCATATTTTTCCTGTTTAATATCTACTTTAACTTTGCGTCATGTTATGCAGTCCGTGTAAATTTGTAAGAATTATGCAAAACAGAACAAGCGCATAGCTAAGCATTTTGTTTGATATTACACCGCCTACTAATATAATGAGTTTGAACACGACATTGCGACCATAAATGTTGTAAGTTTAAACTATCCAAAGTTAAATTTAATTAATAAATGAATACAGTGCCTTTTAGATAGGTATAATATACCTATATAAGGTCTTGCCATATACATAGGTACCGGGCAGAAATAATTAAGTGTAGACTGTAGCCGCCAAATATTCGAGGCTTTTCAGGTATTCGAATATTTGGTATTTTTAACCAACTTCGTGGTGGAAAAAACGAATGCCACATGGATGGCAACTACCTTAAATATTGTAAACAGCACATTTGTGTAAGGGACACTTTCTTTTGTTTTTGAAAATAATAAATTCAGCACTTAAGGATTTATGAAAACTCGCTTGTCTCAGTCGGGACTCGAACCGGTCAAATGTGACAAAAAATAACGTGCCTTATTTTATGACGCGTTTTCACGGCCTTTCGTTATTCCGATTTCCGATTGTACCTAGTTGTTATTTAGAGAAAAATTAACCTGATCACTGATCAGTAACCCTTTCAATCTGCGTCATAAAATACGGCACGTCATTTTTTGTAACATTTGACCGGTTCGAGTCCCGACAAGCTATTTTTCATAAATCCTTAAATGCAGAATTTATTGTGTTTAAAAACAAAGGAAAGTCTCCTTTACACAAAATGTGCTACATATTTACAATATTTAAGGTAGTTGCCATCCATGTGGCATTCGTTTTTTATATTCGTAGAGTCTAATATTACTGGCAAAATATGGTTCATTTTGATTTTGACGTGAAAAATATATACTATAACTTACACACAATAATTTGTATGAAAAATAGACATTTCACAAAATTCTCCATACAAAACGTCAATTTCATAGGTAATGAATGACCTAGGATCTACCGAGCCGATATACCGACCGACCTAGAATAGATAATAACGGTATTTGATTTAAAACTGTGCTGTAATTATTATTTCATTTAACGTAACTATTTTCAAATTGCTTAGCAGGACAATGTAAGATTGAAAACAATCATCTTTGTGTTGATCTGTTAGCTTTATTATTTTGGATATTATTTTACTTATTATATTTAACTATTTAGAATAATTCATGCATCTCGCATAAACAACAGGTCTAATATAGAATTTATTTTCAATAACTACGGGGTTTTTTTAAACACACATAAATTATCAAAAGTAAGTAGATGTACAGGTGTACACATGTTTTATTAATATAGTAAACGTGTGTATAATGAGTAAGGACTTAATAATAATATAATATGCCAAGTGGATTTTGTTGTGCGACTGGACAACCTCAAGGCGTAGAGACTTGGGTACTTAGGTTACGATAGCTCACAAATATCAACATTACATTGACCCGCTATTAGTATTCATCGTTTAGGGTTAGTGTCGCCATTTTAGCGTAATGCACCGGCCATACGCCTCGGACGACACATGTACACATTCCCTGGCGGCGGTCGCGTCAGCGTTGTAATTAGGTAGGTAGCCGGTGTCGCTTGTCGATGCCGATTAGTGGGAACAAGTACCGAGCGCTTGTGAATGAATAAGTCACCTAGCTACCAGTCCTCGTTTGTTTGATTAGGGTATCATTTTGCATAATTACAAAATGAGGACGTTAAAATTGTACATTATGATACAAGTGCGAAAAAAATGAAGTTTGAAACGAGAGAGAGAGATACTCCTTTCAGTGGTGCTTTAATTTATCTTCACTCGTTTCGAACTTCATTTTTTTCGCATTTGTATCGTAATGTACTATTTAAGTTCGAGCCCTCTGAACTCCAATATTGCTCAACCGAATTAGAAAACACTTACCTATTTTGTTTGAATGCAACATTTTGTGTTTTGTACCTCTCAAATTTTTGTGAAGTATCCATGTTTATCTACAAACAAATTATAATAAAAAAAATCGATTGTTAGTTTCATGGGAAGTTTAATTTTCTAACATTTTAGCATTTATAGGTAAAATTAGGTATTAGGTAGGTATTTTAATTTTACGATATCGAATCTAACATTTTCAATAATAAATTATAATTGTGCAATATTTATTATGTACCTAGAGAAACGGTACCCCTCAAGGACTTAATAAATTGATTCATGAATAATTGAATTTAATTCGGTTCGATTTGGTTACGTGCCGCGCGCGCGACGCGTTAGCACGGACACAGTGCTTGACAATGGAGACCTAGGCTCTCCGAAACATATCGCGAAGAGTGACTAAAATCTTACACGTGAGTTTAACCGTATGAAATTGTTGTTAAGTGCGTAAAATCGCTGCAATTATTCCATATACAAGTATAACGAAAATCGAATGAAAACCTTGTAACTTTGATATAGAGTGATCAATAACAGTGCAGCGTCGAGCACTGGTACCTACTTTTAACTTAACTACCTACAAATTGTCTAGCTACTTAGTAGGATTAGATGGGCTGCCAAAATTATTGCTTATGACTTATGATAAGATCGTGAAGAAATTCAACATCATGTAGGTACTAAAACGTTTAAAGTTCCATTTTGTAGTAGAGACCTAAAGCAAATTGAGCAAATGAATGTCTTACAACCGTAGCTATAGATAGTTCCACGAGAGTTGGGGTCACGCACACATCAACATGTCATGTAAAAACACGGGGTTATTCGAAATTAGTGTTCTTATACGTACTGACAGCAAACCCAATTGCAACTGTAAGATGAAACAAAAAGTTTATTCAAGGGATTTGCTTCAACATTTTGACGCAAGTCATTCATTCATTCACTACATTTTTTGCAATTAGTACTTCATTTGGATGTGTGTGTAATCATTCACCTCAACTCTGGTGAAATTACCTACCTACCGACGTTTATTTTATTTGTCAGCGGTATGTACGAGTAATATTTGTGAATGAAATGAATGAAGAATCGATTGAATGAAATGAGTAGGTACCTACTTATTATTGAGACTGAAGGTGTCAATGAATTAAATTTAGCACAATTTACTCGTATGCACTTGTCATATTGATGCTACGCGTTCCTGCTTGACTGCGTCCTAATAATAGTTGGCAACGAACACTTTACACCAACGATGCAATATCCACTGACATTGTGTTGTGGTGAATATAGTGACTAATAAAAGTTTATATTATTAAAATTCAATAAACTTAAATTCACTTAAATGTGTTCCGAGAGTCGAAAACATGAATTAGCACTTTTATGGGGTTATTTTTAAACGACTTCAAGAAGAAAGAGGTTATCAATTCATTTGATTTTTTTTTGTATGTCCGATTCTCCGAGAATCGTGAACAGATTTTCAATATTTTTTTAATCATCTCGCACCGGTGGTCCCGTCTCCCGTTGGCACCAAGTTAGTGTCTGATCATGAAGAAATCGGTTGAAGTCGGTCTTCATTTTTATCAATTTGATATATTACCATTTACAACTAGACTATCTACTATTAAAAATCTACGTATACCCAGGGTATAGGTAGACTCATCTGAATAAAACAGTTATGTAATGCTGCCTGTGTCCTTATCTTCTTGGACGTTACGCATCAGTTGTTCAAGAGGAGAAAATACTGCGAATAGCTGAAAGACAAAATGAAAAGATGAAAGACAAAAATAAAGGTGCATTTTTTGACCTACTCATACTTATTAAACGTTGCATATACCTATGTATAGGGCGATCAATCCAAATGGGTCAGTGGGGAAAAAAATTAAACAACCTACACTAAATACCTTCTTAACAGATAAGTATACGTAGGTACCTAGACATTAGTTAAAACCGTGTCTTCAAATTTTATAACAATAAACTCTACGTTCATAGTTTTTGTTACTTGTTGTGCCGAATTTGTGAAACAAAATTCAATTTGTTTAACGTACATTATTTATTTGCTTATAAAAATATCACTATTAATGTAGTTTACTCGGGTTTTATCTATTTCTGTAATAACTGAAAAGGATACGTTAATTACCTAATTCTAACTATTTCATTTGTATTCTGTCCGAGACTCTTTTTAATCTAATAAGATGTGATGAAGCTTGAATGATGATCACATGAGGTTTATTAATAAATAAAAATAAAACTTAATATGAGTAACAGTTTGTCACCATCATATAAGTACTTAGTAGGTATCTGGTCGTATCGTTCCTTGTGTTATTAGGTAACTAAAGTACATAATATAAAAAAGTTAAGTGTTTATTTTATCATATTGATTTTCTTCATAATAATATAATTCAGAGGCATCTGAACGCCGCGCGTAACGGTGAATTGTTCTTAAAATAGACAAGTACCTATACTACCTACCAATTGTTAGTTTGGGCCAAGGTCACGGAAGCGGTGCAAGGGGCACGGGCGGGTCGGGGAGGGCCATGAACTGCAAGGTATTATTGATGTGATGGCCATTAATTCTGAACGCCATTTATGCAAAAAGGAAACCGAATAATTCATAGTTAATTAATTACTCAAAACAAACATTAAAGCTAACCAAAAGCGTAAAATATTTACTACATAATTCAGTATCTGTCGAACACGGAAATTCATAAATTTCGGGATTTGTCTCTGTCACTCCAACGAAGGCGTCATTAGAGTGACAAAAAATCACCGAAATACGCGGATTTTTTTATGTAGTTGGCGGTAGGGACGCAGTTACTGAGACGTACCTACGCAGGGCGGAAACTGGGAAAATTGAGCTTGGCGGCACGTCTTGGGAGAGGCCTATGACCTGTTATTGATTACCGTGTGTTGATATTATATTAAGTACCTAGGTATGCTGTTACCCGATATGTTAGATTATACCGTTTATGCCCCCTTGCCTTATTTCAAGAATACCATTTTCAAGATTATTGATTTGTTTAAAATAACATTAGGTACCAAACGTCACCTGAATCCTCTGGTAAAATATGCATACGATACATTTTAAAGAACATAAGTAACACAACTGCTTAAAATGTTGGACAAAACAACGCTCATTCGTATTTTGTTGGCACTGTGTGGTGTCACTGGCACCAAGCATTACGAGTATAATCGCTTTTGTTATTGCGCTCCGATCCACGCGGGGTACGCAAATTAAATGTATATCAATTGAAGCGCAAAAGTGTTTTAAGATTTATAATTTACTAGCGACCCGCCCCGGCTTCGCACGGGTACTATACCTACATAAAAACCTTCCTCTTGCATTAATCTACCTATTAAAAAAAATCTCATCAAAATCCGTTGCGTAGTTTTAAAGATTTAAGCGTACAAAGGGACATAGGGACAGAAATACATAGTTACTTTATTTTATACTATGTAATGTAGTGATAAAGAACGCTGCTAAAATTAACCCTTAACCCTGGACATGGTCTTTAACCCACTTTTTTTTTGTTTAAGCCAGTATTATTAAGATTAATAAGTGCGAAGGAGGCTTGAATATTGAAATAAAAGACCATCCCTATTTCCTATATTTGTAGGAGGTTGATAATAGGTAGATATTTAAGCTACTTGCCTAAAATCATAATCATGTACTTCTGCCAATTTATAAAAATTATGTTTAATGCGTTACCGACATGAACCAACATAATAGGTAGGGTCTCTTATCATCAAGTTTTTGTATTACTGCATCAAGGCGGCGTAGGTACAAGAATAAGAACGTACTCGTATTCTAGAAATTCGAGAAATACACAATTCAACACAAAATGAGTTCAGAACGTGCTTTCATCTCGATCGCTAGCTGCAGCGAAATAAATGTTGCCGACAATTTCATTCGCGAGGTTATAATGTATTTTCCCGGATGATTTAATAGCTAGTAGGTTGACAATGTGTTGTCAAGTGACAATGGTTGAAAAGATTTAATGAAATGAAATATGCCACGTCGTATTGATATCCTATCTGTGAGTACAAAAATGAATCCCCTTACAAAAACCGGTGTTGATAATGTTTTCATTTAATGTCCTGGTAGGTAATGCTTAAGTACAATCCAGTTATTCGAAGTGTAATTTTCTTAACTGTACTGTACTGTACTCTATGCGAGCTTAAAAAGCGATAGTCAGTATCCAATAATATACTAAAATATGAAATATTGTAAGTACCTAAATATTTTGCCTAAATGGCATTTATCACTCTAGAGATTTACTAACCAAGAATGTTAGTGCTTTAGTTATTTATTTCTCTGTCTATAAAGCCATCTCCTTACCTAATTATTATTTTCTACAGCAAAACAATTAAAACATATTCTCATCAAGAATTGTTGTAGGTGATAAAATGCGAAAATTGAGAAAAGTGTGCGGAAATTGAGAAAATTAATTCATCAATCATTATTCATTTAATCATAAAAACTAGTAAGTCATCTCCACTGTTGTCTATATAAAAAATGCTACCAATTGTCCGTACGCTATTTATGACCAGAGATCGGACAAATGTGCGTCATTATTCGCAATAATATGGACATGACTCCAAAGTTGATTAAATGAATAATTTCTTCAAGTTTGATTTCGAGTGTTTAAGGTTAAGGTTTATAAAGGTTTTCATGTTACCAGTGTCAAATTGGTAATTTTCTGAAAATGAATAAATGATTAATTATTCATTCAAATTTGGAGTTATGTCCATATATTATGCTAACAATGACGCACATTTGTCCGATCTCTGTTTATGACGGAAGGGCCACTGAGAAGTATAAAGATAATAAAGCTAATAATATAATGTATACATCAAGATGAGTTTCTTCGGATTATTATGAATTAAGAGATACCAATAGTGGCAGGAATATCAAATCCCTCGAGAACTTGTTGCAACTCATACGACTCATACGAGCAGCGAGCTTCAGTTGCCGTGAACATTAAACTTGGTGTCTACATTCTTTTTTATTTCAAGACCATGAATTGTGTACACTCTACACAAAAATTACTAGTTTCTAGCGTATACTTAATTACTCATAAATGTCGCTAAACATTTTTAATTTTAAGATAAATAATTATCATTTCAGTCATACCAACCACCTTAAGTGATTAGCAGAATAATAGAGGTGCGCGTATTACATCGAACATTTAATTAACATCGTTGATGATGATATGAATCGATAATAAAATAGTCGAGGCCACTAATACCAAAAAGTGCTGTAAAACCATTAAATAATTTGGATACATAAATTGGAAGTGGTATGTGGGCGCAGCCGGCGCACTTTCAGTCTATCCCGCTCGTACTCGTATATTGGTGCGAGCGAGCTGGATAGAAAGTAAGTCCGCGTCAATAACGTGGCGACAGCTCATGGCACGGCTGCCGGTCGCGGCCGGCGAGGGCTCGCGGCTCCTCTCCGTGTCGTATCGTATTTATAAACCCACCGTCGCTGGCCGTAGCTCAGCGTCTTCGATGCGTGCGAATACTACTAATAACAAGTGAAAAACAATGATACGTGACGTTGCATCTGTATGGATGAATAACATAATTGTATTCAATTCATGTTCATGCCTACCTGTCAACCCGAAACAAAATTCCATACCGAATCACAAACTTAGAGGTACATACGTATACATATGCTTACCGGTAATGGACATGTGCATATAGACCCACTGTATAATCTTGTATTGTTCGTACCTAGCCGTAGATGTTTATAGCCATTAAAGTAAAAACCTAAATGTAAAAGCGTGAAACGATGTGACTGAATCTATTCAGTTAAATTACAAAATCTCTTAATCTTAATCTGTCTCAGTAGATACACGCTTGGACATCCGCCACGTTGATTGGATGCGTCCCGTTCCGTAAATGTGTATGGTTAGTAAACTATCCACCTGAGTTACTCATGGGCTATGCAAGGAAATATTTTTGAAATCATATTAAGCAGTTTCAGAACTTTGTAGAAAAAATACATTAAATATACGTGGCCTTTAAATCCTAAGTGTGGAAGTTGTGGAAACCGTGGTGCATGGTCATTCTCTATTACAACAACAACTAACTTCGAGTAGTTAGGTATATAATATTCCTGCAACTGCGTAAGATTTCATGGTAAAGTCATATACAATTCAATCTAGTTCCACAGAAAGCTCAGCTAAGGTTTTGAGGGTACTAAAAGCTACAATATGCACCCTCGGCCAAAGAATACGGGTCAGGTAGGTATAATTCTTCATAGAAAAGACTGAAGTAAACACACTGGTTTCAAATAGGTTTTTAAAATGTTTAAAGGATAAAATTTTATGGAATCCAATTTGATAGGTATCAATATGTATTGGAATTTCCCTGAATTTTCTATCGAATCCAAAATGTAGCTTCATCGTCCGATAACTCCGTGGATATAAAATGAGCAAGTCATGATTACGGCCCCTTTTTCTATAAATTTTTGCGGTATTTTTTAACACTAAAATATTGTCTGCACCAATAAGTATATCTAACCATTTTTTTTCGATTGTATGATTAATTCAAGGAAATAAAAATATAATTTGGTTTTCAAAAATATTCTACGTATAATAATAGAATTTACCTAGAAATCAGCTCGAATGCAGTATTTTCTATCAAAAAATGTTTTATCATATACATTATACGAAATAAAACAGCTATTTTGTAATTTTAGCATGGAATCTCATTACGGCTAAACAACGTTAGAGCTACGTGTACATCGGTCCACTGATTATAATAAACTCTAGCGCTAATGAAGAGCCCGTATTGAAGAACAATACTCCAAATTGTGACTTTTTAAATTATGGACATCACATCAATCATCATCACTAAGTACTGCTGTTACCATCAGAGTGTACGATCCCAGCTCAGCACCACGGCTGCCGGCACAGTCCCAAACTGCACGTTATTTTTTGTTCATGCTTCGTTTTGGACGGCGTCCAAATTGTGTCTTAACTGATTGATTTTCCGAAGACGCATCACCAACACAATTATTCCACTCGTTTATTTATTGCCATGGGACAGGTTTAGGTATTTCTAAATTATACGACTTAATATACAGGTTTGCACTTTATATGGGATAATATAGTTGTATCATTGGTAACATAGTTACCTATAGATACTTGTGACTAATAAGCGATTTATTAATAGAAATATATTATTATTAGACAAGTTTAATAAATAAATAATCGGCAACTGTGATTCAGCGTGTAATAATATCAGTTATCTCGAAAAAGGAACGTGTTGTCATGCAGGTGGTCGCGTCAAGGAGTCGTGTCGAGCCGAGCCTATATGTGGCCGAAAGCTCGTCTTCTAAAGTTGCTCATTCCCGGGTAATAATAGAGCGATCGCTTCCGTGTAGCCGTGGCCGCGCCGCACGCTTTCGTTCTCTCCTTTGATTTATTTTCAAACTGCACACACACACACATACATACATTTACAAAGACAGGGTTGCCAATTATAGTTCATCATACCATTTAAAGACGTTATTAAAAGAATATCATGTAAGCAAGTTGTCTAATGAACCCTTACATTAGATAACTTTCTTAGAAGTGTACAATTATCACTATTTATACATTTTTATTCCTTATTTTGGGCTGGCATCGACCCATGCAAGTAACAGATTATGAACGAAATCCCCCAGTTTGTTTTCGATGCTAAATACATACCTAAGTAAATATTTATTTATTTGCATCGTATCACCTAGCAGATTCAATAGTTAAGAAGTATCAATAATGTATGGTCTTTACCAGATAACCTGGCAGGGCTTATTAGTTAATTTGTACTTATTAGCCGAACCTAAAACACGTTGATTAAAAAAATGTTCTTATAATAAATATAATAAGGTAATTTTATTCGCAAAAGCTAGAAAGGTCATAAAATATAATTCGCCATCGCAGTGCATTCCTGGAATTGTAGTGTTGCACACTGTAGCCATACCATGAGTTGCCAAGTAACATTTACGTTATCCTTTACTCGAAACCTACGAAAGCAGTCTATCACGTTCGGACAGTAGTTAGTTTATATAATAGTTAGTTAAGGAGGAGCAGGGCATCCCAATACAGGTATATTTACCTAAAGGGAAGTCCTACCCACGATTTTCTAATATTGTAAACCTTTTTCAAGGAAATAAAACATTTTTCGTTTTCATTTTCATTTTTCATAATGTTAAGTAAGTGAAACACAGTGACAAAAACTCGCCCGGGGAAAGTGGAACGTATGTTTCAAATTAACAAACTTGATTATAATTTAAATCTAAGTAAAACTGAACCAAAATGGTATCTTACATAAACAATCCAACAAATATTAAGAATTACGTCATCAAAGCTATTCATGCGATCTGTAGCAGACTGGACTTGCCTACCTAAATGAAAATATCGATTCTTTAAGTGACAGTTTTCTTACAAGGACAATGTGAAGACCCGATGACGCATTCGACTGCAGTAAGTGGGCTGATTGTGCATAATCTACCATCGTATACTAGTGTCTAGTCCATAATTCACTGCCACCACGAACATAGACGGTTATCCAACATGTACTTTTTTTTTTTTTCAAATCGAAATCTATTTAATCCGTGGTGAAATCGTGAATAGGTATTATGAAGGTACCTATGTACTCGTAAATATGAAATATAAACAATCTAAGATCAACTATGATAAATATCAACATACACAATTAAATGTTTACTTTCTAACATTAAAATTATCAGTTTAAATGAACTTGAATTTAGTATATGGCAGAAAAGTGTTTACGGACAAAACACTTATAAAAGATACTGTGAACTGAAAATAATGCCCTAACCATAATTTATTTGAACGTATTGCGAAAACACAAATCAAATTATTTATTAACTAAATATTTTGATTTGTACTTTTAATTTTTCCCCAGTAGTCACGCTACTTAATACTATATAATACACATAATTTATTTCATAATAACCTGAAAACGCATTGTTACTTTTCGCAAAAAAATATCCTGAAGAATATCGCTAACTGGCTCAGGATCAGGACCACTTCGGCCTCGGTTCCATTTCGTCAACTTCTTAAGTCGTTCTCATTCCCATTTGGTCTACTGTTCCGATTCACCAGCATTCCTACATCGTCATTTCCCTATCTTATCCGCTTTCTTAGATGGGCCACTTTACCAACTCGTTTACATTCGTAATTAGAACCTACACTGCCAATTTAACCTATTTAGACCACAGTGTTATCTCGTCCACTAGGTAATAAATAGTATAGTAAACAAATTGAACACCCCTGGTTCCAGTACAAACATCTCATCATTATTACAATATGATTATGCATATACAATGAATATCATGGGACCATTTTACACGCATCGATCTAGTCCCACAATAAGCACGACAAGATAAAAGTTTTCATTGATTATGTTTTTTGATAAGAGATGAAGTATTATTGAGTACCTTTGATTTGTTTTATTTTAAATCAAACTAATTTTCAAAAAATCTCTGTTACATATAATTTCATATTTATGTTATAATTTTGTTGGAATTCGATCTCGGAAAATCAATGCTTGTTCAAGTTGTTAAAATACTATTGCGTACTTTTATTTTTTCGTATAGCTGTAGTCTAAAACGTTGTTAAAAATACGTGCGGAATTGGCATTATTATAATGACATACTTTCCGCACTAGCATCGAAATGTACCTACTATTGAAAACATGGTTCGTAATTCGTAATAGGTACTTACTATTAAAATTAAAATCCGCTGCGCAGATACATATAGTAAAATTAATCTGCGAATTTTATGGGAACACATAATATAGTTATCGATAACCATACAACATGTTTAGAATACCCATATAAATAAGCTAAACAAAATAGGAGAAGAGTCGGTGAGTGTCGGAGGTCGCGGCCGTTGCTGACGCAAGCGCCACACCGCGCGTACTCGGCATCCGCGCATATCAACAATATTTAATAATTTACTATGTAATGTGAATTTAATTTACACTACTGTGAGGCGACACCTCGTTACCATCCGATGATATGTAAATATAAGGGATGGTCAAAAATAACTGATGTCTATGGAGACTATTTTGAATCCCACAACTTGGCAACGGGAATGCAGATAGAAATATGAGGTTGGAATATGCACAAAGAGAATTTTTGAATAGTAACATTTTGAGTAATTCGTTGCCGTAAGTATTATGAATTTGTATGAAAAGGATTACGTTAGGTTTTTCTCGATACGTAATGCATTCTATTGCGCTCGCACTGACACATTGGAGCGAGCGCGATGGCCAGATTTGAAGTGAAATCCACAATCCTACAGAATAATTTCACAAATTTTGTCACAGTTTGGCCAGTTTTGTTCTCATTGATACTAAAATTATTGTTACATCGTAGGTTTAAGGACACACAGACGAGATAGTCAAATTGTCAATTTAAATTAACTAATAAATAAATAAATAAATCTTTCAGTTTCACTAATTCAATTTATTAAACAATAAATTGAATTAGTGAAACTGAAAGATATATGATTCATAGAGTCCTTTGGGTATTATACATACATATAACGCGATGATAGACAGATTGAAGGACGAAGAAGATATTTCCAAGAAGACATACATGTCAGTTAAAACGTGTGATGAATTATCAGACATTATTGGTAGATTAATCAAAATCAATAATCAAGTTTATAATTAAGTTTAAAGGAACACAAAAAGCCCGAGATCTTTACTTCGTCTCTGAAACGCGGTACAAAATTATCGTTCAAAGATTTGGTGAACAAATTTACTTTCGCACCAATACGTCGTAAAATACATTTTGTTTGAAAAATAAATGAAGCCCTATTGCAAAGGTAAATTGTAATACGATTTTCAATTATTTATTATTTGGTTTTAAATACTCACACTTCATTTAATTAAATGCTTACTTAAATATTTGAAATAATTATAATATAATATTTTTGACTTAGACTAGTCTATTATTTGCACTTTACAACTTGTCGATATATTGTTATCGACATAATGATACCCTTTATTATTTTTATTTTGCAGTTCCTGGTATAATTTTACCTGTCAGTCATATGTCAATTTAGTCCGTAGAATTGTGAATTTCACTATAGGTACCTATATCAAGTAAAACTAACGTTACCGATACGTGTAAAGTCATGGTAGTGATGTTATCTACTACCTAAAATATGTTCGAGAAGTAGATAGAAGAAAACTGTGATCCGTCTCAACCCGAACCAGAATGTAAACGAAATTTAGCTATGTAAAATATCTGGCCAAGTTACCAGTGTGTCTAACATGAGCTGTCGCCACGTTATTGACGCGGATTTACTATCTATCCACCCCTCTCGTACTCGTATATTAGTGCGAATGAGCCGAATAGAAAGTAAGTCCGCGTTAATAACACGCTACAGGTAATAATATGGGCCTCAAGTCATTCGCCGAAGGTTGCAGATTGTATAATGTTGAATACATGCTCCAAGTTGGGGTCAAACAATTGTTAGTCAAAGATTCAACTTAATGGTAGTCTAACCGTATCGTAAGTCACTATAATGACATAAAAGATAATAAATAATACTCTTATAATATGATAATACTTACCTCCTCTCTTGGAAATCAGTAAGGTAATTCATGACATGACGCTCACCTGAAAAAGAAAACAACAATGTCACTAGGTACTATAATTATGTCTATTTTTTTTAATGTAATAAATGATGTAAGAAAAGCAAATTAGTATACAACTCGAAATGGCACAGACAGTCCCTATTTTTGCAGATATTATACCGCGTGTAAATCTAATACGGGCGATCAATTAAACCAGGCATGGAATTCATCAGTGTAGTCATGGATTAGCAGGTTTTTTTTAAGTTACACTTAATTACGCCCCCACAATTAAAAAAAAAATTTTGTACAGCAATGTAGGTACGAACATTTGTTATTATTGATATGGCAGTTATGTCACCTGCTTTTGAAATTAGCTGTCAACGAGCGTTTAACTTGAGTATTATACTGCTCTACATTGCACGCCGAATTATTTTGTATGGATAATTTTGTTGCTCTAATTTTAAGTAAAAGTTATCTAAATGTACTTATTATGTCCTAAACAAACACCCGTTAAGAGCTTCGCCCGTGTTAGACTTACACACTGTATAGGTAACTTTACATAGGTTTATTAGGTATACGATTACGTAGATCAGTGTTCTTGTTTACCCTACAATATTATTTGACCTCGGTTATGAGGTTCATGAGAAACTGCCGGTTTTTTAGGGATTGTTTAAAAAGATCTGTTTTTCCTCTAAATGTAAAGCAATTTCCTCACTTTATGGAAATACGATGTAAGGCAATATTCTTACTAATTAAGTTAATTTCTCTAATCGTACCTAAGTATTTCAACAATTTTTTTCGCATGTAGTCTTGTAGGTTTTAATAAAATATAAGTACAACTTGCAGAACATTCTCAAAATTGCGGGAAATAACCCGGAAATTTCCGAGAATTATCATGAGAACTTAAGAGTAAGTTCTCATTGAGAATGTTTCCACGAGAACCTATAAAAACGTGTTATGAACAATATTGTATTTCACAAATTGAGTAAACGAGGCATAAAATATATGTTAAAAGAAATGAATAGACAACGGTTTTTGCATGATTAGATTGGTTGTAATATTTAAATTGCAGAAAAAAATATCTAAAGAAGTTTATGAAACTTTTCCTCGGTACATTGCTAAACAGGGCCCGTATTTATTTTAAAATAGTAAGTGTTTCGTCTAGTTTCGTCTACATAAGTACTCGTACAAAACATTTCCTGCGATGTGCAAGCTTAATAAAGTTAATCGACCTATATATTTTACAAGGTTTAAGTTTCTCAAACAAATATTTTTTTAATTGAAACGGTTCAATGTAACCCAGGTTATTAAGTGTATTTTTAAATTATCAAAAAAAAAACTGGCGCGATGGTATCTTATTCAGTATAAATAAATCTTTAAATTGATGGTTCCCGTTGTGAGAATCACTGCAGTGAGAATTGGGGTTAGACATCCAGTGATTGTAAGTTAACACTATTAGTAAGTTTACAGGCTTGATATATTCTATGAAATACAGATACATTTATAAATTGAAATACATAATCGTTGTTTATCGTGAATAGCACCGCAATTCAAAATAATATCTTCGTTTAATTTGTGCTTGTTAAAGCTTGAATTAGGACACCACGGTAGCTTGAAATGCATGCTGCATTTCATATTCAACGATTTTATTATTCAGAGTACTATTTTACGCCTTTATCCTCATTGCGTGTTCTTCATTAACGGGTATTTCACTTACCACTTGTGAGATAATAATGAGAATTTCCTTAATAACTAACCCAGACGGGCATGGCAGATCTTGCACCAGATGTTGACACCACTTAAGGAAAACGAGGCAGTGTTTTAACTAGTATAACTTGTTTCTATGATCACGCCAAATGCATTATGTTCCACATAATTTTATGGGAAAATTATTTATTTCGGGTACCTTTCAGCTTTCATCGCCTTTTCTGCGTGCGTCTTTTATTACATTTGTTATGTTTAACAATACGAAATTACAAAATTTCGTAACACTAAAAACTTTCCTTTTATGATACATCCGTCAAATGTTTGTAGGTATCAATTATTTTGTATTGAATCAACATTCAGTCCAGGTAAACCCAATGCACTTTGAAAAGAGGATTTCACATATTCTGTAAATACTTCAAAAATGGATTGAAATCTCCATGTTTGAAGTATTTCTGTAAAAATTGTGTACGAGTTCTACCTATATACGAGTGAATTCTGATAAAAGTTATAACCGATAAGCTTTGGTGGTTTTGATAGGGTTGTTCAAACAGGTCGAAGTTTTTGTTTTCTTTTCTACAAAATACCTCTTATTATATTTTTATCTTAGTGCCTAGGTACGCCTACGACACAAATTGAGTCCTTTTTATACAATTTTATCGCCGTTTTTACAACCACTTTATTTTTCACTTTAGATATATTAATTTATATATCTAAAATTTATATTTTGATATATCACCATACATTTACATATATCACCATATTATTGTACCTATTGGGCAGTGACAAGCATTTAGTAAGTAAATAAAAATTTATTGTAAAATTGTGTCAAGTAATACTACAATATTTTTTGTTTCAACTCATCAACCCATTAATAGAACAGTATTTGCAGAGGCGACGTGATAATATTGTACTAATTGTACTCGTATTTCAGCGAATTGCAAACGGCAATACTGCGGCCGGTGGCCCGGGGGCGTAATCCGCGCTTTGTCCACTCTAACTAATTCCGTTTAATAATAAATATTCAAATTACATTGCACTGCTAGCCTGTTATGTATTATTTCATCAATACGAACCGTTTATATTTCAATTACAAAACGTGAATGGAAACTTATAGAGAACCTGAATGAGTTATTAAGCATTTTTTTAGCGATTAATCTATGGCGTACAGACTTTGAAATTGAGAGATAGTGAAAACAAACATGAGTTATGTGAATTACCTAAATATTTGTTGTTACGTTATAAAAAAGTATATGTTTATATAGACACAGAAAATATTCATGTTAAATGAATTAGGTCGTCTAGTAGCCACTACGAGTAGTAGAGCTTGTTTATTAAGGGTACTAAATGTTTACTAAACATTTACGTCTCCTAACTTAGCAGGCAGAATGTCTTAAGAATGTCCCTTTCGGTTCTTTATACATATTAACAATACTTAACGGCTTCGGTTAAGGTGCGTTTAAACCAAAAGAGCTATAACATCTAGCGCCCGTTCTACGAAATCAACCAATCACGTTTTGGATATCGATCGAATTTCGAAAATTGGGGGCTAGAACAGCGAATGCTCTTTTAGTTTGAACGCACCTTAAGGAGTCGTTTATGAATTAAAGGGTTCATATTTTGCGATTAATAAAATGTAAGTTATTCTTAAGGTTTGTACTAAATAAGCTCACAATACCTTAGTATTTAATAATAGCTAGTTTTTCATCAGTGTTGACGTTGAAATTTTAATACAGAAAAACAACAAGAGTGGTTCTATTGGGCTTCGCAAAGCAAAGTTGAGTCTGTCGCGGTTTAGGTTTACATCCACGACAGCTCCCCCCGCGCCGTCGCCCACCGCCCCTTTTTACGATCGTCTCGAAGACTCCCGCACCTTGTACTGTACGTAACGCATCGGCCTACAGCAAACAGTTCGTCGACCCCACCGCGTCGATATTTCCCGGAGACTCGGCGGCCGCCGAAAACTCCTAACGGCCTGAAACGAGGTCAGGGATTATAAACAAATTTCTATTCAGATGTCTTTGCCGGCGAGATTTAGTTTAGCTTTAACGGTGACATTTATTATTGCTCGAAGTTTGTATTTGAAATTTAAGTTTTATTAACCAATCTTTATTAAAACATATATACATAGGTATGTACGTGTAGGTAATAAGTATTATCATTCAAGGGTATTGCGTAAATGGGTAGGTACTTATCTACATTACATAGTGGACCCTTCAACTAAATAGAAAAATTAGGTAATTAACTACATAGTTTATTATTTTCAGCATCTATATATTGAACTATGTGACTTTAGCTAACTATTACCAATGTAGGTTCATTAGTCAGTAACCTTGTGCCTATTTCTCGGGGCAGAGGCAGAAGGCCTGCGAAGCGGGTTTTGTCGACTTTTCGGCGAGCGCCTATCGTGGCAGTCAAATCAATTATGAAAAATAATTTTCTGCAAAATTAAAATATACTCTTTAATTGTACCAATGCATAATTTATACATAAACTTACCTTCACATTAAAGTAGTGTAAATACCGATATTATCAGACGTGACCGCAGCATGCAGCCGCATTGTAAGCCTTAGCGCGACGTTATTTACCTACGTAAGCTTACATATTCCTAACAATGACATCTCATTTGTTATAAAATGGCGTAAAATATTCTAACAAAGATAGTAATGTTCTCTCTATTATGTCGTGAATTGGGTAATTATTTCATACGTTTGTGACAAACATTTTAAATATTGTGTTAGTCTTGCGGCTGCGTCGCAACGGCGCCGCACGCCGGCGGCATCGGCATAGGGTATATTGATACTCGTAATTAGATCAATAAGTGCCTGCCGATAGCTACCTACTGTCCTCGTAGTCTGCCTTTATTAATGTCATTTTTATATTCTATCTCGGAAACTGAGGAATAATTACTTTTTATGCAGTTTCTACACTCTACGGTTTCTATTTCTACTTACGTATTATCCGTAACTATCCATATAATTTAATTATACAACATAACTATAATACCGTAAATTTAATACTAATATAGCCTGTTCAAAATGTGAGATATGCGATATGCGTACGTGCTTTGATGCCTTTGATTTCCTCACATACCTACATTAATTTCGTTATTAGAAACCATTTTTATTGCTGACGTAATTATGTATTTTTTTGGGCATTTAGCTCGTATTATCTCTATTTCCCTATCTTTGTATTTGCGAAAATAATCCTAGGAAATAGGAATAGAAATTCTGCAGGTCCTTTAAAATTTCGGTTATATCAATAACTTGTCGAGTTTATGAAATGAAAATGTTTTGTCCCAGTTAGTTTCCATGGATTTTCCGCAAATCAACTCTATCTCATGGGATTATGATAATACCTTCGCAATCAGGTTGTAAACTTTTCAAGACCTGATATGAAGAGAAAAATCGTTTTTCATTTCATTTCGTACCTATCAAGAAAATGTTTCGGTACAAGTATTCTTGAGTGATAGTTGAAGATACATAAAAAGTACGTTTAGCGATAAAACTTACTTGAATAGGTACATACTTACTACCTACATATGGAGGTATATATATATAACTTGATTTACATATATGCAAATCAAAGTCCTTTGTCGGTAGATACTTACATATTTCAATATACATATACGACGCCAAAACAAATGAGGGCTAATCCCTCGCATGTCCGGCAGCCCGCAGACGCACGCACAATAAAAAACATTTTACATTGAAATATTTGCTGAATGGCGTCCATGCAATTAGAGCGTGACAGCAAAGACCGAGGACGAAACTCCTGCCCACTGGTATATAAATAGAAAGAGTTAAAGTATTCATCGACATTTCGAAATAGTTGACAGTGTGAAAATAACGCTATGACAAGAGTAGCTTCCTAGCGATAAGAAACGAGCGCTCGCCACCACTCGCCCAGTCATCCGGCCTGCCATTTACTGGGGGATTTTTCTGTACAACATGTGACGATACTCATATTTAATTGCAGTCTATTGACACTAATAGACTTACGTCATAATGATCCTAGTGTGTGTTCACACAAGTGCACACCGACAATGTCGTTAACGATTTTGTCTGATTCGGCCTTTAGGCGCGACTTGTTGAAAATTTAAGTACATCCAAGTTCCAAATCTCAAACAATGTGTAATTACGATAAATCGACCGAAACCTATTCCTATTGACACGATTGGCAATGTCATACGTCATCATATGCCATGTCTAAAACTATACATATGTACTTATCTGAACACATGTTCTCATGTGTAAATATTTAAACGTTTAAACTCACGTGCATTTAGTCATTATGCGCGACATGTTTCGGAGGGCCTAGGTCTCTATTATCAAGCACTGCGCCCATGCTCTATTCTAAGGATGTAAATACTTAAAATATTTAAAAAAGCCGACTAAACAAGTGAGTATATCATCAAACTTCAGTCCTGCTCAGTCATACGATTATACGACATGCTACAAGCAGTACTCTGACACCAGAAATAACCAAAGCCTTTATTAATATATGTATTCGTTTTGTATCGTATACGTATTTGTAGCACCATATCATACAGTTATACAGCGAGCCTAGTGATGTGGAACTGCGTAAAGGTGGGTTTACACCAAACGAGCGAATGCTCGTCCGCACTCTACGAAATTCGTTTGTTACACAAAACGTTATTCGTCGAAATCCGATGATTTCGTAGGGTGGGGGATAGAATGAGCTTTCGCTCGTTTGGTGTAAACCCACCTTAAGAGCCATGCGGAACCGTTTTCCCACACAAAGTATCTCGACAGTTTTCTGCGTATTGTTTAATTCTATGCAAAGCGATGATTTCCTTGGTCGAATAGTTTGATTAAATATAATTATTTATTCAAGCGCTATACGAAAAATGCCTAAGACGAAGGTCTAACCTAAGCCTATTATTTTAAAGACAACAATAAGTCCAAAAATCAAAAAGTATGCTCCTAATTTTTCTGTTTATATTAGCGAATGAATCCTCGATAAACTCGTCGTTACGACAAATGTATTTTTAGATCAGAATAATAATTTAGATTCCGATCCGGTATGACCTAGAAGAAGCTTCGTGAAACGAATTCACTTTTTAGACGCGCCCCCTATGCATGTAGCGCCGATCTCATTACTCATTACCTACACATGATGGTATTAAATGATTGTGTCAAATGAACAGTATTTTTTTATTGTCATGTTGCCTAAAATGACAAGGTATCATTTTTCACCATTGACCAGCGCCCTATTGTTGAAATGTGACTTTGTAATCGGCCATGTAATTTTCTCTGGTAGGTAACAATACTGAGGCTGACTGTAAGTGCATCCGCCCATCACTTTTCATGTGCTTTATACGAATTACATTAGAGATAATTATTGGCCTATTGTTTGTAGATTTGTCACTGTCAAAGTATAATAATAAAGCGAAGAAAATAATTGAGTGCACCTTTGAGAGTAAGTTTATTTATTATGTAGGATTAACCTATAATTGCAATGCATACACCATATTAAAATATAGGTAAGTGCGTTCTGTATTTTGGCTGCTTGCCACCATGTAAATGCAACAATATTTGTTTTGAAATATAGCTGACAAGTAATCTAGTACTTATAAAATATTTTATTACTTATAAATTTCAACTCTAATATTCATAATCCCACCGTGAGTATCCACTCACAAATAACATTTTAAATTGATTACTTACAAATATCTCCATGTTCTCACTTTATTAGAGCCTACTACCTTGCTGGAGAAATAAATAATTTCTACCCATATCTGTGAGTGAGATTCAAAATTAACTCCCCAGTAGGCACATATATCTTAGGCACTGATATATCTTATACTAGTTATATATTTTTTACAGAGATATATTTAGTGACTTGTGAAGCAGCAGTCTGGACAAGCGTGTCCATTAGTCCTGTCAAGTTACAACGCGGGTGAAGATTGACGCGATGGCGTCCGGGCCGACGCCTACCCGCGATGTCCGCTCGTGTTCGACCTGCCCATTTATCATTCTAACATTATAAAACAGATTATAACTCAAAAACCACACTATTAAGTCGTATTCCTATTTTTATTATAATTCGTAGAAAGTCGACACAATTAAAAGACCATTCTATCGTGACTTATTATTACTTAAGTACACACATAAATTGCAGGATTGGTGATGGTGGTGGATCTACGATGGCTGGATTTTATGCAATAGATGGCAAACGAACAGACGAATCGCCTGATCGAATGGACACCCGCAACACCAGAGGCGTCGCAAATGCGTTGCCGGCCTAGGTTTGAAGGTAGTATCGGTCCGGAAACACCGCTTGCGACAGTTCGTTCCAAAGTTTAGCTGTGCGAGGCAGGAAGTTACGGGAAAAGCGAACAGTTGAGGACAGCCAACCATCTAAATGGTTGACGTTACGTGTGCTTTAAATGCTCAACTAATAGTGCGCATCAATTCATTTTTCTAACAATATTAACATTTTGAATCATAAAACTGAAACTTAAGATAACCATCTTTTGTCACGTATAACTACGTAACGGAATGTCAGATAATAGCTGAACATTTTCGATTGACGAGGTTAATGGTAGACCCTCAGGCCTCTAGAATGTGTGGTGCGGTGCCGCATCCCGTGGCGCAGGCAGCGGTCCCGCGGCGCGCGGCGGCGGCGGCGGCGCATCGATCGCCGCGCGCCGTATTCGCTCGACGCGAACCCGTACGTGGACTGAATTTAGTTGAGCCACTTACCCACGATACACTATCTTATAATTATTATATCACATCACGGTAGGTACCAATTGTAATAAATTAATACTATATTCCAATGTTCATGCCGGCGGTGATTGACTCGTAATAGAAACATTGACTTATCAGAAAAACGAAAAAGTAGAGCAGACATGCAATGTTTCCTGACGCGGAATTTATATTACATTCCACGTCAAAGAAATTTTCAGTAGATACTCAATGAAATATAATATTGAGAATAATTGCAATACACAGAGTATTGCAATTATTCTCAATATTATATTTCATTGAGTATCTACTGAAAATTTGTTGTGACAAATAATTCACTGAGTAGTATTAATTATTTTTCTTTGATATTCGTAGGTATTCAGTGCCTAGAATACCATAAGCCCAGCGCAAGAGTTCATTGCGTTTGTATTTTTTTTACTAACATGAAATAAATTATCGATGAAATGAAATATAAGGTCCTAATTTATTAGTTGCAGATATTTTAACACATGATACTTTACATTAAAATAATTAACTTTCAATATAAATTAAGAAATCTTTTCATGTAACTTTTTTGATTTTATTTTCCTAACAAAAAAATTAATTATAATTTCGTTTAAAAAAAAATCACCATGTGCATCATCACATGTCACAATAACTCTGTCTGTCATGTCATCAAATCGACGTGAAGTGGCCAGTTCGCCAGTGTTAAGTGGTACGTAAAAGAGGTACTAGAATCTGTCCAATGAGTTTTCACTTAATAATTACATAAACAGAGTGTTTTTACTTAGCAAATTTGTTTTTCCGTTTTCTCCAAAAAAACATCGTAAAAGCTATAATGTTTCACGGTTTAATATACTCCAGAGACCGAGTACTATCAGCTGTAAAATTATCTGCATCTAATAAATTAGGACCTTATATAAATCGAAATCGGTTAGGTAAATACAGTATTCGTGCAGTCTTGCAAATTTAGCTACTAGTTAACTTAACTACATATTCGACGTCAATAATCCTTATTATTTTATCTGAAATTTTCGTTTCAGTCTTATCATTTAGGTACTTAAAAAATGTAGGCATACTTAAATATTACTATAATTTTCTTAAGGTACCTACTTATTCATAAATATGCTAAGTATATATGATTATAAACTGTGTATGAAATAGTACAAAAATACACAAAAAAATAAAGTATTCATTTTGGAACAAAAATAAATTTAGAGGCAAAGTTACTCCAAGACGGGGTAACTTTTCAAGCACCGGAGCGAAGTATTTTGTTGCTACGTTAAACTAACTCTTCTATTAATGACTCGTATTCGTGAAACAAATTCCTATGAAAATAAGCAGTTAACCAAATTGAACGTTTCGACGTCAGCGTTCGTGCCATCAACGTGTTAAGATCACCATTGACGGTCGCTAATTGAGTTAGCGTCGCGCCGCTCGGCGTCTCTTGGCAGCCACTACGGGCGAGCGGCGAGCGGCGAGCGCCGAGCGCCGTGCGGCGCGGCGATTGCGCGCCGAACGCCGAACATACCTCGTAGAGTCGCGTAGGTACAAGTAGGTCACGATACTCACGATTCACGGCTGTCGGCGGTGTCTCTGCTTGTCCATCCATCACCCATGTGGACTATTTGAATTGCCCCACAAATGGAAAACATTTTCCATTTTAGTACCACGTATATTCATTAGAATATACATACTATAGGTACTTTGACTGTTATTTGTTTGTTTATTATCGACGGTAGAAAGGCTAATTGACTTAACCGACATTTTATGAACTTTACAGGAGAGCCGTTTAAAGTTTTATTTTTTAGAAAAAAAATCGCTACAAAAAAAGTAACAGGTATATTGTAACGCAACTGCAATCAAATATTCAAGATATAAAGGCGCATACTTTGGTTCCTACCTTGATAAAATTAGTTTATTATGTCTCGAAATAAAGGTCGCTTAAGACAAATCTGCTAAAAATTAGAGAAAGGCTAATTGGTTCAAATACCAACAGCGTCTGCCGCCGGAGGCAAGTCAAATGACTGTAGTGTACAAGTGCACTTTTTTAAAAAGAAGGCTAAATGAGCTAAGCGCTATTTTTACTATACAACGGGGTAAGGCTAAACAGTTTAAGCGATACTTTAATGGAAATAAGTGGCGATTCTAATTGACTTAATGATACACACTCATTAAAAAACGGATTACTTAAATCTCAGGAATTATATGAATATGATTAAACATGGTGGTTGAAGCTCGGATATTTAGAGACAAAGGTATAATTACTCTGCAGGTCTAAAGAAAACAAAATGAATGAAAATCGTTTTTCTCAATTTGTATTGCTATATAAAGAATAATATTTGCTTCTAATAACATAATTAGATAGTTATTTGGCAGAATCAGTCTTAGAAAAATTGCGGATATTGATTACAGCGTTTCATCCGCAATAACCTTTCTGTCGCTTTTATTGGAAAAAATGCTCTTTTTGCCTAACATCTTTAATTAATTTATTACTATGCTTGATAGTTACGTTACATTTTTTAATCTTAATTTTATTGTATCTGTAGTCAGTTTTTTTTTTACAATATAAGCGGCAGAAATACGTAAGTGAGTATTTAGACTTAAACTTTAATTATTATTAAATATTCAAGAAAATAATTAAATTATTTCATAATGTGAAATACACGATTTCAGTATCACACACAAATCACGACGGCACATGCGCCTACCGGCACAGACTACAAGTGATTGACGCGCCCGCGCGGGGGGCGGCGGTAGTTATAGGCGAGCGGCTCAAAAAGCACCGACGGCGGCAAAAGTGTGATTGTACCGCCGAGTCAAAAGTTTCTCATAGAAATTTCTGATGATTTAAGCTACACTGATATGATGCATTATGATTTTATTATAAGGATTTAAATGACACAAGTCAAACAAATATTCTATTTCAACCGACATTCTCATCTATTAATAGAGGTTCAAAATGCTTAAGTAACATACATTTTATGGTTTAGGGTTTTACGTATTTGGTTGAAGCGACCCATGCCCTAAAAAATTGGGAAGAGCTAAATGGTTCAAGCGACATGCTTCTTTTATTTTAAATGGAGGCTAAATGCTTCCAACGCCTATGGTGGCACTTGTTGAAGTTCAATTAACTTAAACGACTATGCTCGTGTGTGATGGAGTAAAGCCAAAAGGTTCAAATCAAAACGAATGGCAAAGTTGGGAAAGTAAAAACCGCTTAAGCGGGAACCAACCAAACATGTTTGTGGGTCAAGTCACGTTTCATTCAAAAATGCAATTTTTTGTGTTGCTTCATGCCTTGATTTTTTTAACGCTGTACCAAATTTCAGAAGTGTTAACCGCCATCAAAATCGTCTGATCGCTATGAAACCGAGCTCAATCGACGGAGAAAAATCTGCCGATTCCGATGATATAAATAACTCAATATCGCCCAAAGTGTCGCTTAAGCCAATTAGCCTTTCTACCGTCGTTATGTAGTGTCGAATTATATTTACCATAAATTAATTACATTATATTCAATTCCTATTCCAATAACTACAACGCGCAACTTTTTACTACAGTTACAGACAGAACCTGAGAAATTAAGACATTGTTACAGACAGAACCTGAGAATATTATGACATTGTACCTACTCGTATATACAGGGTGGTCCAAACCTTGACGTCAAAAAAATTTTTTTAGGTTCCTTACGTCATGGGCTATCAGAATATACCCCATGTATATTAGCCGATTTTTTGTAGTTTTCGAGTTATGAATTTTTGAATTTTTTTTTTGAGAAATTCTGGAATAATGAAATTTAATGATAAAAAAAACTATTGGGTTTTTTAAATATTTTCTTTGTGTAAAAGTTTTACTATAAATAAGGCATTTACTGACAAAAAAATTAGCGTCCTCACTTTGATACAAGTAGGATAAAAAATACCAAATTCAGAATTTTACGTTAAAAACGCATCAAAATAGCATTAATGTACGTAAATAAAAAAAAAACATATCCCAAGGATTTTTGATAATCTAAAGACTGCCCTAGACCTTAAACCTTCGTAAAAGAAAAAAAAAGTGATTCTTAATAATGAGGATTTTTCGGAGTAGTCGGTCAAATAAACTTAAAAAAAACTTCTAAATGTTTTATTTAAAAATGAAATAAAATTTCGTCTGTTTCGTTGTTCTTATCAATAAACAAAGACAGAAAATACCACGAAAACTCAATTTGTGTAGTAATTCAAGTAATTTTTTACTACTTAAAAATTTTAAGCTTTTTTAAATTTATTTGACCGACTACTCCGAAAAATCCTCATCGTTAAGTATCACTTTTTTTTGCTTTTACGACGGCTCAAGGTCTAGGGCGGTCTTCAGAATACGAAAATATTTTGGGATATGTTTAATTTTTTTTCATCACACTTGCTGTCTAAGCGCGCCATTGCTTGCGCGCGCAGCGGGAGTAATAGAAAAGTGATATTCCCTAGGGAGTAATAGAAATGTCAGTACGTCATTTAATAATATTATGTCTTAAAACTCATTTTTTTGTCGGCAAGTGTGATGAAAAACATTGTATGCATCACGGTAGGTAAGCGGAATACTAACTCGAGTCATAAAAGCCCTCCGCCTGACGGCGTCGGGCTTCTAACACTCTCGTTAGTAATTTCGTACTTACCTCCCTTGATGCACAATGTACTATTATTTACGTACATTAATGCTATTTTGATGCGTTTTAGCGTAAAATTTTGAATTTGGTATTTTTTTATCCTACTTGTATCAAAGTGAGGACGCTAATTTTTTTGTCAGTAAATGACTTATTTGTAGTAATACTTTCACACAAAGAAAATATTTAAAAAACCCAATAGTTTTTTTTTTATCATTAAATTTCTTTATTCCAGAATTTCTCAAAAAATTTTTTTTCAAAAATTCATAACTCGAAAACTATAAAAAATCGGCTAATATACATGGGGTATATTCTGATAGCCCATGACGTAAGGAACCTAAAAAAAAATTTTTGACGTCAAGGTTTGGACCGCCCTGTATATTATTAATTTATCGCTACAAACTATGTAAATATGTACCTAGCTTACTTATATCTTAAACTGTTGAAGAAATATTGTGAAAGTACAGAAATAGTGTAAATAATTTTGACATAATACACATAATGCGTATAAAATAATATACTTATTTATATTTCATTCGAAATAGTTATTCACCCCAACTCTTCCCTTGGGTGTCGTAAGAGTCGACTAAAGGATCGAAGTGTCACTGGCCATTAATTTATTAAAGATTGATTGATTGACGGGCTGCAGCGTCATCGTTATGGACACCATTACTGCGATCGCCAACCTTTTTGCCCAGCGTGGCGATTATGGCATTACCTCCTATTCCTCCTAATGCGTCTATACGCATAAGGAATAGGTGAGGCCTATGTCCATCAGTGGACTGTAATAGGCTGATAATTATTACTGTCACCTGCTTCGATATAATAAAAATAAAATAAAATAAAATACATTTATATCAGACAATTATCGATACAGACACTCTATAGTACGAGTAAGTTAGTATGTATGCTACAACAAAGAATACTACCACCTACGAACAAATAAAACATGGAAGCCTAACGCTATACTAAATTGCCTTTCAAAAACGGTCCTGAATTTTAGTTGAAAAGTGTCACCCCCTCTTCAATGCATCACGGCAATGAATTTCAATGTTATAAAAACTTAAACCGCCATTTAAAAATAGTTGTGATTGGTCCATCAAAGTTTTGATTGGCTATATTCTATAAAAAATTGTCAAAGATGTAGTGCCAAAATATGCGTGGTGTTAAGAAAAGCGCTATGTCCTGCCCATCTTGGCACAATAGAACAATTGTGTTTGGGGGCATTTTTGAGCTGGCATTTTATATATGGTCGCAGACTACTACTATAAAACTAAATTAGTATTACAATTAACATGTAAGGAAGTCTAGTGCCTCAATATGACACTGGCCCACTTGCCATTTACCTTAAAATATGCTAACACTATGTACGCTCAACATTAGCCCCGCAATCTGGGGTAATCCATACTGCCACCCGAGGAAAGTTTCCCAGACTCTCCCTAAGTTTACACACCGTTTGTACCGGATATGACGTACGAGCAGGTACAATTAGAATCATAAATATGATTATTTACGGGCAAACGTCTCTTTTTCGATGGAATTATGAGTAGGTTTACTTCATTAAGGCATAAAGCCTTTGAATGTAACTAAACTAGTAAAGGTATACAGGGTGACCAATACAAATGGGTCAGTAGGGGAGGAAGGAGGAGGAGGGTGAGTAACGAAATTTTATTTTTCACAAAGTACGGATTCGATTCCTGGGCCGTATACCGTATTTTTCTAAGTGTATGAATTCAGTTTTTCTTTTTACTAAAAGCAATGTCATGGTTCCTAAGACAAGATTTCGCTATCTGTTATGGTTTCCAAAACCTCCATACTAACCCATTTGGATTGATCAACCTATATATTTTTCAATAAAAGAATGCGAGTAAAGATGGACTTAATTCGACTGACCATGATTTTGTTTGATCTTGGTCTCCAGTTTCTTTATACACTTAGAGCCCGTAAAACTGTTGTGAAACCTTTACTGAAATAAAATGTTATCGTTGTATTCAGTGCATTGAACAATAATTATGTTTTGTCTTGAAGCGCCTATTGGCAAATATTGGACATGCGCTAAGTATGGACTGGTTTTCGAATACCACTAAATTGTTTGAACAGTTGGATTACAAAATATATATTCATGTTACTATATCATGATAACTCTATTCACATTATTCTCGGTGAGAAATGTTAGAGATGACGACTATATACAGGGTGCTCACGAGATTTTAACTATGCATCAACGTCAAAATAAACAAAAACTATTATGTTACCTTTTATGACAACGGCCACCAAAATTATTTTTTTAATATAGGTATTTAACATTTCCAGTACTTTTTATCATAGCAACAATTTGTCAAAGGTGTGGTAAAATTAGAACACAATGAACACAAATGTGAACACAATGGATGAAGTTTTATAACTTACTTTTATATATTACCTACGTCAAAACATATTTCGAAAAAAGGTTGTCTGTCCTTGAAACCAAGCCGAATCCAGGCAATTTTATATAATATCATTATCAAAGACTAAATATGGTGAGGAACCACCATTGCAATATTTTGCAATGTTCGCGAGCGCCCTGTATAGTTTACAAGATGTACAGTCAAGGGCATTAATATATATACACTTCTCCATACTGATCCTTTACAAATGTGTCTATATATTAATGCACTCGACTGTACATGCGAATAGCTCTTTTTTATATTTGACGTGTAAATATTATATTTTAATTACGCATGTCTTTTTGAAAGGTGTAAGTGATATTTCTTAGACAATAAAGTTTCTTAAAACCGAAAGTACGTTTAGTTTGCAGGGACCCCTCTAAAGCCATCAATCTTTATATTAGGAACTGGGTGTTAAATGATGTGTATAATATAAGTAATTAGTGCTTAAGGAATAAAAAATATGAAAAAATGTCACAAGAGTATCATAATAAGCGTCGGCTTTTTATACATAATACATATGTGTGTAAACAAACACGTTGACGTTAAAGCGTACAGGTAGATCCGCATAGAGACTGCGAAATCAGATTAAGCCGACGCCACTCAATAAATTGCGGTACACCTGTAATCGGTTATTTTCAGCCGAGCCGCGTGGCGCACAAAAATGCTTTATACCCAAAAATTCCATGCCTATGAGAGTGAATAACAATTGAGTTTACATTACCATGGCGCTATCAAGGCGCTATCTTATAAAATCATGACATGTCTTTCACTTATCTACTTCGCTGATGGCAAAGCAAACAAAGTACCTTCACGTCCTCGTTGGTATGAAATACCGACGATGCAATGTATCAGATTTATAAGCTCCTTATAGATTTTTCACTCTACAATCCATTCCCAGTTGTCTGAATACGACTACCTTCTTTTGACTTCAACTTTGCTTTACTTTTATCTAACATTTTATTAAATTTTCATATTTCTTAGAAAGTAAGAAGTTTGATTGATCATACCTGACTTTTGTTAGGTACCTACCTGGTACAATATAGTTTACATGGTCGACATAATCGTCCTAACGGGCGAAAATAGCTCAACTCGAGTCAAAACGAGACCGCAAAGATCAAATTTTTTCGCCAAACAAGTACCTAAATAAAGAGTCGTGATGTATTCTAATAACTAAAACACGTATTTAGACAACCAAATACTTGTGCAAACATGTGCTAACTCGCGATTCCCTTGACCAGATTAACGTTATTTTAAACGGTACTGTAAATTTCTAATATCCATACTCTTTCAACTACATAGTACGTTAACGTCAAGTCATACCTATAATATAACTAAGAGTTTACATTTGGGATACACATAATAACAATTGATATAAACCGTTTCATCTCAAATGCAGAACAGGGGACCGATTTTTTAATCTTATTTGTGTCTTTTCACCATCGTCAGTGGCGTATAGGTACAGAGATGATATGGTGAAAATTAGAAAAAAGGTACTACTAGTTAATCGATATGGGGGTAAGGATTATAATCAGCCATGAGTTTGAAATATACGGCCTGCGGAGACACTAATATCGGCGACCATCTGTGTTGATGTAATACTGTGTAGTTAAAATGTGAAATGAGATCAGAATATCCTTGAAGGGCAGTCAGACTTTTATCTATACGTTTAACTTTTAGTTCATAAAAATATTTATTTTTAATTTTAATATAGTTGTAAACAGAATTAATAGGAGGTAAAAAAAATAGAATACGTTATAATTTAATTATATTCGATTATTTGTATTTGATTATGATTGTATTGAAGTAGGTAATGGGATTTGTAAAATTGTTTGAAAATAAGTTAAACGAATAGGAGTTAGGGCTTGACGATAACCAGGAACGTGCGTAACCAAGTACTTCACAATTACACGGTAGTAGCCTACCAAAGTGCCGAGGCGTGAAATGTCAATAGTGCAGTTGAATAAAATATTGACGGGTGGCAGTGCATTGTACATTCATCCCGGCGGCTTAGTCGCATGAGAGATTTATCGACGAGCTAACTAGCGTTGAACCGGTGCCAGGCCGGCCCCTCCCTGTGTCGATAATGTCACGCTGCTCGTGTGCTACGGATGGCAAGCTTCTTCCATCGACGATCCCCACCAACACCATATTAGAGCATTTGGGCATTTTCGCGAGAATGATACAAAAACTTATTTTTCTGAAACAGGTAAATTTTATGTTGTTCCTGCTCAGAATGACGAGCTCTTTCGATCCTACTAGAAGAAAAAAAGTGTCCTAAATTCTTGTTTCTATTACGTAACCGTTTTTCAAACACTTTTTACAGCGGTTACAAAGTGGAAAGCATGTAAAATGTATGAAAAATGTGGGACCACTTTTTTCATGTACTTTTTTCTCCTAGATTGAAAGAACTCGTTATTCTGAGTAGGAAAAACATTAAATTTACCTACCTTAAAAAAAAATTTTTTTGGATCTCTTCTCGCGAAAATGCCCATTTCTCACTATGTTTGTGGTCAATTAAGACCGATCGTTGAATAGCTGTTTAAGTTTCCTATATTGTTATATTTTGTCTATTTTACATTGTTATATTTTACACGTTTAAGAGCTTAAGCTTAATTGTTAATAAACAATGAATAATGACATTTTGTATCATTTAAATAGTCGATAGAAAAATAGGTGAAAAGTAAAACATGTCATTAACGCCAGTAATTGTGTCCAAACTTTCTGAGTTCGTAATGCTCTTTCATGCGTTCTGTGTCGGTATTTTTTTCCAAGTTCGGACTTTGTTCAATACTTTACACGCATATAAGCGTTATCAGTAATGTCACATTGTATGCGTGGAAATATATGAAAGCACGTGCGTTGTAGGTATGTACGAACTTACTAAAGACCATGCGTTGCGTTGCGCGTAGGCGGTTAAATGTGTTAACAAACAACATATGTGTATTAATGAAGCAGGAAGGTGTTCGGCTTAAAAATGTTGTACGATCCACAACCATCAGGATATTCTTCAATTTGTTTTTTTTACAGGTGCAAAACGCCACCACCGCATAATACATTATTAAAGACATTGTTCGTTTTCATAGCTGGGCTATCTATCGCTAACTCGCTTTTGATGGGACCAGTGCCATACATTATTTATTGTAATTTCGATTTTTATTTACCCATGTATTCTTCTTTTCACATATAACAATTACGTTTACTGTTCCATATTACGTATCTACATACCTAGTAACATCCTAACAGTGTTGTAGGAAAATATGTATTTTATTTATTGAAGGAGTATGAAGTGAAAATGCGTTTTCAACTCAAGGTCAATCATCGCAGACGTTTGATAGAGGGCCATCGCGGGACCTACATACCCGGTGCGGCAATCATCTGAATGGGGTCCACTAGGTCATTTACGTTGACAACGGGACTACGACCTTGTCGTAATTTCATATTTATTGTTTGCGTAGTTGCTAGACATCGTTGAATGGTATTGATTATACTAGACAGACAATGTTTCATGATACGAGTATCAAAAACCAAACCTTTACTTTCATATTTTGTATTGCCTTCATGTAAGTGCAAAGTGTGCAATAGGACTAACCACGGCACAAAAATGACATCTCTTTTGGGAGTTGTCGTCCCAGGCGTTCGAACGTCCAGGGAAACTCGAAAGGCATAGACTGCGTAACGACCATGCGCGGAAAAAGGGAAATGGAACACGAGACGATCGTTGGTTTACACATTGAGTTATATATAATACTTATTAAAGCTATTTGCTTTTGGTTTGTATTGCATCAACCGACTGGGAGGATTATTACCAGTTTCGACATCGAGGGCAAACTCGAAACAAATGAAAAATATATTAAATATTAATTTACTTTACAGACATAAAAAATCGTAGTTGTACAGTCAGCTACAAATATTTTGTAGCAGTCATAGTCACCAAATATACCGGTTAGGTACACCATATACCAGTAAATATTCGTATGGAGTAGGTACCTATATAGTGTACAGTTTTTTTCACTACTTTGGTTGCTACAAGATATTTAACGCTGACTGTACAAGATAAATGAGTAACTAAACAGAAAAATAAAGTGGTGTTAAAGCAGTTACGAGTTTACATTCATAAATATAAAATATAGATATAACCTAACCTAACTAGGTCAGTAAGTCTTACTAAGTCAGTAGGTACCAAATGATAGATGGTTTTCTAAATACCAAGTGTACCTAGTACCAAATGACCTTCAGCCTTAACTAATAGTACATAAAACAGTGTGGACTTGTTATAAATAGTTATACACTAATCACCCTAAAACGTCAAAGCTGATGTATTATGAAAGATAATGTTATTGTTACTGAAACGAAAGGAAATTTAAATTAGGTAGATACAATATGACAATGTTAATGGTTCAAATTTGTTTCAATTGTGCACAATGTGATTAACGGAAGTCCTTCAGGACACGGTCATTAGCGCCGCTCGCGCCGGCGCGTGCTGGCTGGACCTGGCTCGAACGAAACTCTCAGCTCCGGGACTGTCTACCTACTTACCATCACTTCTCATACTCGCGTAGATCGGCGCCGGCTGGATAGAAAGTGGGCATTTCTCTGAGCGTTTCAACCGCCGTGACTTCGGTGGCAACATTATTACCCGATTTCCGTGGGTATCTCATATATTTTTTGGATATCTTGGTAGTTGTCAACTACGTCTACCAATATATCCAAAAGTTCTTGCATCTAACGGGATTCGTGTGATAAGGCTGCCCACTGAAGTCACGGCGGTTGAAACGCTCGGAGAAATGCCCAAGTAAATCCGCGCTTATAACGCGGCGGTAGCACATGGTACGGCTGCTGAGATCGTCGAATACGAACACACCTACTAGTTAGCTCTCTGTCTCTGTTCACATTTAGATGACTACTGTAATCTGGCACAATGGGAATCATACACACTTGTTTTTGCTACATATTTAAATACGTGGTATTTTATTCCTTCCTCGAAGTCGAAGCGTTTGAACAGCATTCAGCTTTGCTCGGGTTTGTTATTTTTAACCGTTTCCGCAGCCGGTCACCGGACACCGTGAGCTTGCGCGGCGCGGCGCAAGGCGGAGGCCTTCAATCATAACCCGAACACAAATGTCAAGATTTATCTGTTATGCTTACCATGCGTATGCAGCGTATGTCAGTACATTAAAGGTAACTAGTAACTAAGGCCCTACCGCGAAGCACGAACGAA
The DNA here is from genome assembly GCA_025490895.1 of Thaumatotibia leucotreta. Classification (NCBI taxonomy): domain Eukaryota; kingdom Metazoa; phylum Arthropoda; class Insecta; order Lepidoptera; family Tortricidae; genus Thaumatotibia; species Thaumatotibia leucotreta. Next base: position 46,180 of record JALPQI010006309.1, read on the forward strand.
GTGTTACCTTCCTGTCACATTTACGTACGAATTCACAAGTGCGAGAGAGAGGCAACACTTCGTTCGTGATTCGCGGTAGGCCCTCAGACTGTTTGATCGAATTATACAGGACGTCCCAAAACTATGGTAAACGAAGGGAAAATACAGAAAATCCCTACCTACTAGGTACCTACCTACTATTTAGCTGAAATGTTGTTAACACTTCATGTTATTTTTAAAAGTTAGTAAGTAATTCTGCATTTGGTTTCTGCAGTTGGTTTTCTACAAGTTATTTGCCTCGTCTGGAAATCGAATCGTTACAAATGTGAAAAATAAACACTTTTTTGTCACAAATTTTGTTGACCATTGAGAACATCTAAAAATCTAGAAAAGTAACATAACATTTAGGTATCCCAAAAGTAATGAATAGAGTAATAAGCCTAAACGTAATTATGATTTTTTTCCAAGGTAATTTATTGCTGTTCATACCTCTAAGAATAGCTGCTCGTCATACAAAATATGTGAATGCAGCATATTACTTGCTATTAAAAACTATGATACATTTCTTACCAACAAAACTTTGTATCAACATTTTTAGCGACCCACGAGGGACATCAGATATTGTCTGTCACATGACAAATTGGACAAATATTTTCTTATTAGAAAGATACTAATACAGAATGGTCCAAACCTTGACGTCAAAAAATTTTTTTTAGATTCCTCACGTCATGAACTATCAGAATATACCCCATGTATGTTAGCCGATTTTTTGTAGTTTTCGAGTTATGAATATTAAAAAAAAAAATTGAGATATTCTGGACTGAAGAAATTTATTAATAAAAAAAAATATTGGGTTTTTTAACAATTTTTTTTTGTAAAAGTATTACTACACATAAAGCATTTACTGACAAAAAAATTTGCGTCCTCACTTTGATACAAGTAGGATAAAGAAATACCAAATTCAAAATTTTACGCTTAAAACGCATTAAAATAGCATTAATTTACGTAAATAAAAAAATGAAACATATCCCAAGGAATTTTCGTATCCTAAAGACCGCCCTAGACCTTGAACCTTCGTAAAAGTAAAAAAAAGTGATACTTAATGATGAGGATTTTTCCGAGTAGTTGGTCAAATAAACTTAAAAAAGCTTAAAATTTTAAAGTAGTAAAAATTACTTGAATAATTCACAAACAAATTGAGTAACAAATTGAGTTTTCGTGATACTTTCTGTCTTTGTTTATTGATAAAAACAACAAAACAGACGAAATTTTACTTTATTTTTAAATTAAAAATTTAGAAGCTTTTTTTAAGTTTATTTGACGGACTACTCCGAAAAATCCTCATCATTAAGAATCACTTTTTTTTGCTTTTACGAAGGTTTAAGGTCTGGGCAGTCTTTAGATTACCAAAAACCCTTAGGACATGTTTTATTTTTTTTTATTTACGTAGGTACATTAATGCTATTTTGATGCGTTTTAACGTAAAATTTTGAATTTGGTATTTTTTATCCTACTTGTATCATAGTGAGGACGCAAAATTTTTTGTCAATGTTATAATACCTATTCAAAGATGCCGAAAAAGTTTAATCATTCCTTCATTAGATATTTATATCGCAACCCGAACACATTTGTCGTCAGGATAATGATCCCAATGTTATCATGATTATTTACGTAGTATTTCTCCCAAGTCGTTTCTTAATTAGTTTTGGGGTGTAGTCGTTACTTATTCCTATCCTCGGATGAAGTTTTCGGTCCACAGGAAATATGTACCTATATATACGTTTCGTTCTTAATAATAAGGATTATTTATTGCGTGTTACTACACACTAGCGAATAGTTCGAAGTGACGAACAATAATTATATTTTGCTTACTATATTGTATACCCATCTACAACGTGACCGTCCCTAGTACCCTGTTTACTCCTGCTCAACGATCCAGATGTCACCCTGTATAAAACGTAATTAGGTACATAAACACATGACAAGACATGTTGTCCATCACTACCTACTCGCAACAAAGGTTGATTTGCGTGAGATTGGACTTGGATGTCAATGTATAGGTATATTTTATTTAACTGGATAAAAAGTTTAACGATCGATGAGTAGTGTAGCCGTTTGCCGAAGGATCCTAAGGAGTCCCGAGGGGCTCATGCATTATGCAGACGCGCCCGGCTGCTCCCACGCTGAAGCGCAGCCTGATTTAACTGCTCTCACTTACTCATTCTAATACTCTTAAAAGATAGCACATCTTTATTTGATCAGTTCCTGGGGGAGCCGTTATTGATACAACATAAATTAAATCGTTTCATAGGTCGATTGCAAAAAAAAGGAAATTGAAGAAAATTTAATTGAACGTCATGATTTTTGTGCTCTCAAGTCAAACTTTGTGTAACAAATTTTGGCTCTTTGAAAGGTAACAAATTCAAATTTTCTATGAGCGATCAACAAACGCACCTACATCTTTTAAATTTCCCCCTTCTAATACTGTGGAACGTTGTTGGACAGAGTTATACCCATAGTTTGTATGACTAATTTTCGTAACATAAGGAAACAAGCGTGATTTTTCATTATGTCTTTTAATTTCGTAACTATTTTTGAACATGACATCTAAACGATTTTCGATGAAGACTCATATCGAACGTCCGAAACTTAAGAATCGCCCCCCTGTAACCGTACCATGATTTTGCAAGTATCGGCAACGTTAGGTTTTACTCGATATTTTAAAGCAGGCCATTGCAGTCGATCCAAAACGTCAGTGCGAGCGCCATAGAATGCTTTATGTACCGAGTAAAACCTAACGTATCATTTACTTTCTAACTCACGAGTTATAGTATTTATTTACTTATAGTACTTATTTATACCATTCGTCAGTATGTAGAAAACAAAAACTATGTAAACAACCCTAAAAACTTACATTATTTCATAATCACGCACTTTTAGAAAACTACTTGGTTTTATCACATTTTCTTTTTCTCTTATCCTGCTATAGCTTTTACGAATACGAGTATAAACCCTAATCAAGTAATCATATTCGAATAATCATTCAGTCAAGGAACAAGAGTTACAGTTTAGCCAGTCTTTACGAAGTTGTAAGAAACTTATAGCGTAGAAAAATTATACTTCATGACATCATGAATTAATCATTACTCTAGACTAATAGTAACATAATAACATTAATAACTAACAACATGTTATATTGTAAAAGGTACTGAAAAGAAACACATGCAAAACATAATTGTTACGAAGAAAAAACTATTCCCGTTAAGTAATTAGTGTCTTCTGAAGTAATTAGTGGATAGCTGTCGACAGGCCACGTGTGAGTGCGATGGCGAACGCTAACTAAAGGATTATGTTACAAGTTGATGGCCGGCGCAGCGTAGCACTTTGCGAATGAAACGATTGTTCCGGCAAGATAACGAATGAACCATTTTGAAATTAAGCAATAAATTCGTAAGAAAGGAAATATTATTTTTGGCGTTTTGACCAGAACCTTGTGCCAAGCCATGAATTCAAAAGTTACGGAATAGAGATGCAATTCTAAATCGGAATCAACAACAGCACAATTTTAACATTAAGCCGCTTCTACAAAATGCTTGACTATTAGAGAACTAGGCAAGCTGCAATATACATAAATACATAATATTCCGAATATGGTCGTATCAAGTACATCTGATTACCTTTGTACCGTCGTCGGAGCAGACAGGCGGCCGCCGGCGCGGCGCTCCGCCTCGCGCGGACATCGATCCGCCGCGCTAACAAGATAACACCTCGAGGAAGTTATTCACCACGCATAACAAGCGCATGGCCCATTGAACCAGCACAAATGCAATCTACGGTTGCACACGTTTGTTGGGGACATCGGAGTCCAGTTATACTATGCAAAGAAATCAATTTTTTGTAGTTGACTTCGTTGCAGACGATTATGCGATTATGACACCAGTAGGTTGATGTAATTGCATAGCGAACAATATTGATCCGTTGAGTACATAACAGTCAGAATAAAACCCCACTTTTCCTATATAACATTTTCATTTGTGCATTATCGGGGTAACCAACAAACAAGGAATAACTGGTTAAAGTCCTTTAACCTCGTGTTAGTGGCCTAAACTGAGACTGACAAGTAGGGCTAAGCAGAAAATACTCTCAATTACGAGTAAATCACCATTATTTTTTGTAGTTGACTTTCATGGCTATTTTCGTTGTATGTATATTTTCAGATGCTATCAGTCTTGTTTTGTTTAAAATATTTCCTCCTTCGTTGTTTTATTAAGAAAACTCTGCTAAATGAAAAAAAAACCGGCCAAGTGCGAGTCGGACTCCCGCGCAAAGGGTTCCGTACCATTATCAATTTATGATTAAAATATTTATTTATTTATTACAGTTAAATCAACCTACCTCAAAAACTATACGAGATATTTTAATCAAACCAAAAATCGTTGATAGAGTTTATTAATGTGCATAACATATATTTTTTTCAGAATTTTATATCGCGTAGTTTAAAAAATAGAGGGGGGGGACACATTTTTCAGACTTTGAGAGCTGATATCTCGAAAACAATTTGCTTAAATAAAAATGTGATGTATAAACCTTCATATCATTTTCAAAGACCTTTCTATTAATACCCCACACGCTTATGTAAAACAAAAAAAAATTCTATCCCTCAGTTACATGTATGGAGGGCCCCCACCCCAATGGTTTTTTTTACAATTTAGTATCATAATCCTGTAGCGGTTCATACAACACATATTCTCACCAAATTTCGTTACTGTAGCATTTATAGTTTCCGAGTAAATCGGCTGTGACAGACGGACAGACGGACAGACGGACATGACGAATCTATAAGGGTTCCGTTTTTGCCATTTTGGCTACGGAACCCTAAAAATATCCGGGAAAATCATATTTATTTAGTGATAAGTTTTTACGAGCTGTGTGGGGTGGGTTGCATGTTTATATTTTTTTACTAACGAATAAAAGAACCTGTTACACCTTACAATGAATAAATACCATATTAAATAATGACACGACTTTAAAAGATAATAATCATATACAGGTATATACTTAAGTGCCCTTGACTGTACGTTAAGTTAATAAATCAGATGTGACAGAGGTGGTCGCTGGATGGACGAGAGCCAAATCGCAGGCTACATGCAAGTGCAATGGCTAATAAAATATAATATGGCGAAATTTCAAATAGTTACTCCGCAGCATATGAATTATAAGTACATTAAAACAGCAAATGTCTTTAGGTAAGTTCACATAAATTTAATGAAAATTTCAAACTGCTATAGAAGTCATTTTAATTAGCAGCATCACAATAAATAGTTCACTGCAGTTATGCCGGGTAACTTTATCTGACAGTGCAGCGTGCGCCGGGAAGCGGCTGTTATCAAGGTAACGCTGCTGAACTAGAGAGAACAACTTCAGCCATAGTCCTGAGGCCTTTTCACGGCGCGTGCTACTAGACTAGGTTACTATAAGTTTTGAAAAGCATCTTTTGAATGCACAGGCTAAAGGAACCATCACCTAAATTTACTAGCTGTGCAATGGCAATTCCTTATTAATTTTACATATATTATTTACAGAGTGGGCCCAACAACTCAATCAGAAAATCAACCTGTGATTCCTTGGGACATCAATAGTAGGTAATCTCTTCTGGCTATAGTTATACTTCAAAATTGTAAAAAATAACGCGCTGTCTGGCTACAAAACCGTGATATATTTTGTGATAGATTTTCTGAATTATCGCGGTTTTCTCGCAAAGCAGCAATTAGTAGTGGCTGTCTTAGGTTAGATCTCTGACCACCGCAGAAATCACCTGCTAGTAAAATGTGGGCTGGCTTATGTTGCGTTAGATCTCTAATCGATCACAAGGAAATATAAAAACATTTTTTGCTTTACTCAGTACTATGAGGTTAAAACCTTTCCCCTTCATCGTGGGCACCTTGTCTTTTAAAATAATGAATCGCTTTATACACAGGTGTACAATGTACCTACATCAAATAATACTACTTTTTCATTGTCTTTTGAGGTTAATTAGCTATAAATTTTACATCAACACTATAAGATTTTAATTTTATTGGATTAGCTGAGCCCCAACCGAAACCTATAAACTGATTTTTAATAATGTTAATAATCCGGTAACTATTGTAGTACCCACCAGAACGTTTACGTAGTGATAATTGATAAAAAGGCAATAATAATTTTGAAATAGTGAAACTTGTGAAGTGTGGAGGAAACCTCGTAACAATAAAATAGAGAAGCAATCAATTCCACGAAAAAACTTTTTCAATTACAATCGTATTTCACGCGGCTAACAAAAAAACTGCCCATCTCATCTCAGTGGTGTTTTTATCAACTCTGTTCGCATTAATAATAGGTACTACCTACTGCTTAAATCATTTTACACTTTTTGCGCAAAAACATGTTCTGTTGATCCTAGAATTGTACATATCTGTGAATTTTTGAAGAGTAGCACGTGGTAAAAGAAGCGACTTGCTTGATAGATTATTTTAGTAAGCAACATAAATTGGTTGACTGCAAAAAAAAAGTACATAGTTGAGGGCTTTAATGAGAATAAAACTTACCGTCAATTATTACCTCCAGGACCACAAATTTGAATTCTTATAACAGTTATAACGTCGAAATATTAGATAGTTGAATTCTCAAAATGTATACTTTCAACATATCGACGCTTATAATGAATAATGCTGCATCTGTCATTTCGTAATTTGAATTCTAACAATGAAGCACTAGAATTCTAATTGTATTCCATGGAACTCTAATTCCAATTGCGCGTATTATTTTGGAATACAGCGTTGTTCATGATAAGCATCGATATTGGAAAAGTCGACATTCCGGGATTACAACATTTTAGGAATTTAACATTCTGTTTCTAGATGGCAAAAAAATTAGGTCGTATACCTTTTAGGAGAGTCGTGAATATTTTGTTATTATATACAATGTACTAGGTTATACTACTAAATACTATTTACTACTACCACTACTTCTGAAGCTTGAATTAATTTCCGAAATTTCCACCAGGAACCTTATTTTGCGTGTCAAAACGTCACTGGAAAGAAAAATGCACTTAATATTTTAACCCATTACTGTAACGAGGAAGGAAGTTTTAATTAAGTACCTAGTAGATGTACGTAGTATAGTTTTATTTACTTCATGTGTTCCGCCTTTTATCTTATAGGTATCATCATCATCATCATCACATCAGCCGAAAGACGTCCACTGCTGAACATAGGCCTCCCCCAAAGATTGCCACAATGACCGGTATTAACCTTTAATTAATTAATTAACCTTATATCGTCGGCTGACAAGCAAATATCACTTTGAAAAGTGTCACTACTCTTCGCAGCCTCTTAAAATTCCAGTATTGAATCAGAACTGAGATATGATCTCTATTTCAAGTAGGTATTTGTTACTTAGTGAATTTTGGTTGTCAACCGACGATATTATATTATAACAGATATTAATTAGAATTCTTATCTTATACTTTATACCGTTTCTAAGATACTATTGCGTTAACACTTCGGTACAAGTTAGATACTTAAAGTTATTAAAAAAATAAGTTCAAGAACTGAACAAGTAACTTGCACCCATAGTTCCGACCCCTATTAATAATGTACAATATTTTTGGAAACTAACCAAATAACCATTTATATTGATTTAAACTTTCACGATTGTCGCTCATATTTTAGAGACAAACGGGTCTTAATCGCGTAAACTTACGTTTAATTATATCCTGACGTTTCGAGCATGATGTTATTTACACCCTTGGAGGCAGGCAGACCGAATAAATAATATAATTTTAAAATATAAATAACCACTTATACCGTTACTTCACTTTAAACTTATCTTATACATGCGACATCTTTATACATTAATAGCTGGCAATAAAAATGAGATAAAATGTTAAAAACGCACAAAATAGACCTAAATCAAAGCTCTGTAATCAAGTACCTATCACCGAACAACGAAGAAAAAAATTGCATTAATATATAATAAAATTAGCGATATACAATTTTATTGTTTCGAAAGGAAAATGACGCAAACAAAACTCAAAACAGACGTTTAGGTAACACGTCCAATTTGCGGTTGGAAAAATGTGGAGCGGGTAACGCGCATGTGAAACCGCTAACAAAGTGTCCTAAAGGTGGTTTACTATCAGGCGGTACGAATGTTTGTCATGGCAGATATAAAAAAGTGCCGTGAGTTGTCAAAGCAACAACGCCAAGACCAACTATAGGTACGTTGGTATACGGGGACAAAGCAACCAATGTATTGAGATAAGAGTTAAATTAGAAGAATAAATACCGACTGTAATAATTATACTAATTAATATGGTAATATATTCGGAAAGGCTTGCCACACACACTTACACGACAGACTCTTCTAATAAAATCTCAAATACGTACATGAACCCTGAATACAATAGACTAAATTTTTTAGGCAGTCGTGTAAAAATGGTGGTAATATAGCTCAGTATTTAGATAAATGCTTTAAGTCGATAGTGCAGTCATCCGGCTTCAGCCAGGAGATAATCTGGTTAAAAACGAGCGAGGTGGCACTTAGAACCAGCCGTGGCCGGTCCACTCGCACCACAAAATTTAACTTATCCGGCCTATGACACACGACAGAAGGATTCAGTTTAATGGGACAAGAATAACTGATTACTGTTTTCCAACTTTCATCACATCACGACTTGCACGTTTGCCTACCTACAAAATTCATTAAATTACTTATCAAAAAAGGCATTAAAACAGCAAAAACTCTAAATAGAACTATCGTGTTAGGTATCTAATAAATAGTCATCTAAATAATACAGTTGCTTTCATTTATAGGATTACAGGTAAATCACCAGAGTATTTGAAAAATTAAAGAATAAGTAGGTACTCGAGTAAGAGAGTAATTAAATTAGGTACTCCTCCTTTCAGCGCCCTTTAGCTTCCGAAATTACATTTAAATGCACAAATGAAGCTTATTTAGTTCGAGCCTAAAGTTCCATTCCGTAAAAAATGGAGGGTTTAGGATAAACACGTATCTTAGAACAAAATTGAAATACTTATTTCTCTTTACCGTCGATGTGTGTGATAAGTCCAAGGATGTTTATTTACGAAGATATTTATATTTATCTTTTAAAATCCTAAGCGACCAGTATAATCAATACAATGCCGTCTATACATCATGTATAAAGGTATATATCAAAGTATGTGTACAATTTGTTAGAAAACTAAATTGCCACTACTTCTTAACCGTAAAAACTGAAGGTTACAATTTATATGATATTCCATAAACATAAATGTCTGGACTAAAGCGAACTAAGGTCAAACGTTACCAAAAAAGGAAAAAACTTGCCGTCATTGAATAGCTTAAGCTTTGAACGGGGCAGCGAGCAGTTATTGAATGGCCCATTCTGTCAGAGACTGCCGTTTGATGTTAAATTGAGCATTGCAGGCCACTGTATGCCAGCAGCGCATTGCCAACGACTCGGGCTCGGCAGGAGGCGGTGCCAACCGGCCGGCGACAACTAAACGTGCTTTACTCTTTACTCCCAACGAATCCAAAGAACTGCACTATTTTTCTTTCATAACCGTTCGACAGTCCAGCCCTATAGTCCTTTTCCCCGTCAACTTCAAATAGTATTTGAAATCGGACAGTAAGGAGAATTTTGGTTTTGAATACTCGTTTGTGGTACAGGTAAATTCACTAAAGCTAGCACCAATGGAATTAATAAAATGAATGACATTTATCATTGTGTGTTTGGGGTCGTCCTATACCAAACTCTATCTACTGTCATTAAGACATCCACACATTGATATTTTCTGTAACTTACTCCATCCATTCGTGCCAGCTTTCGTGAATTTACACCAGTATTTACATCAGCGCCTTGCAATATTTTATGCTCTGTGTGTTAAAAAGGTTATTTAAAAAAACCGGTCAAGAGCATGTCGGGCCTTGTTCAGTTTAGGATTCCGTAGTTATTCAAAAACGACTCTGCTGATTATGTTAGAAATCGTTTTATTTAAAGTATTCTATAAGCATACCTGGGATAACTGGGGGCAAGTTATAGGGATTTGATATCGATATAATTATAATAAAATATGTGGTTATTGAACATTCTCGATTACAGTACAGGGGTTCAATGTCATAATTATCTGATATATTCTTCTTCAGATAGTAAAAACTAGTATGCAGATGTCATTTTAATCAAAATCACAATTTAAATATTGATATTTTAATATTAATTGCATATTTTGAAAACTATTTTAAAATAAACGCGTAACTAACTACCCGTTTAAAGTTAGTTTTTATTTTAATAGAAGAGTAAGTACCTAATATTTATTTATGCCGAATAACATTTTGATGTTGTCATTCACAGTAACATCGATATATTTTTAGTCGATAAAATATTTTACTACATCACTTTCGTATAAATGCCCCGAGTTATCCCAGGTATGTCTCTATAAGCCTATTTCACCTATTCACCCACCCACGGACCCACGGATCAAAACTTACAGGATCCCCTCGTCTAAGTTTTTTGCGAAAAATAGAAAAATCCTGAATGAGCAGGAACCATTTTTTTTCCTATCTTTATTCTACCACTTCGTCGGCGTAATTAATATGTAGGTATACCTGTACCACGTTTCAAATTTCTAATAGGTACTAACGGCCACTGATCTACACTGCGGACAGACAGACAGACGTTCCTAGTTTACTACCTACGGAACCGTAAAACCGACTATCATTTTGCATCTATACATGTACCAGTATGTTCTATCTAGAAGTCTCCTCTACCAAGAGATTGACGAATTGACTTTTGAACCCTCACAGATTACACCAATAAATATGTAGGTTAC
>JALPQI010006310.1:0-74341 GCA_025490895.1 Thaumatotibia leucotreta
ATAAAAAAATTCTACGATTGAACTAAACACAAAACAATAATAATAACTGTAAATATAAACTTATGTCTCAGGCAGAAGAGTATAGTAAATGTTCAACTGTCCTGAATTTTGAATTTTGAATGGACCATAAACAAACTAGAGGAGCTGTTAGTTTATTTAAATAAGGCATAATGTATACACTTGTAGATTTATAACACAAATACCACAAATATTATTTCTATAAACTACACTCTTTACATTAATCAATTAATCAATAAATCATAATACTACAAAAATAGAATAGGAGTCGTAGACTGTCTAGATTTTATTTCTTTATTTAGAAATGAAATATGGCCGCAATTTTAAAACAGCAATGTACATCAAACATGAAAACGAAAACCTCGAAAGCACTCGAAAGAAAAAAGATAGGTATTGAAAATGACAGTGACAGTCTGACAGTTGTGATTATGAGTTGCCACTATTTGTCTTGTTATGAATTCACAACAAATTTCGCACAATTTTATGAAATCAATCTGAGTGTATGCCTTCATAATAACTAATTGTTGATAATGGGCGTCGATATTGAAGTTCTCTCTCCTGGAAACGGTATCTAATCTTTCGTACCTCCCTGTCCAGTACTCTAAATCTTAGAATATTAAACTACATTTTAACCTTCTTCAAACTTTTAGGATGCACTTATCCAAAGCCAGGTCAAACGGTTGTTGTGCATTACACGGGTACCCTACCAGATGGAAAACGATTCGACTGTTCTAGAGAGCGCGGACAACCCTTTAAGTTTACTCTTGGTAAAGGAGATGTAATCAAAGGATGGGACAGGGGAATACCTAAGGTATGTCGAAGCCAACACAGACATGTAATTGTGTTGATATAATTTGATCGACTATTCTTGTATGCTTGTAAACTGGACACTTATCATGAGCCTAATCAATGATCTTACCAATTGTGTGGAATATCACATATCCTTATACATACCATGATTTGAAAAAATATTGTTTCAGATGTCAGTAGGTGAGAGAGCCAGATTAATATGCTCGCCTGACTATGGATATGGTTCTAGAGGCCACCCTGGAGTCATCCCACCAAATGCCACTTTAGTATTTGATGTTGAATTACTTCATGTTGAATAGTAAGATAAACAAGATATTTTTATTAAGTTAAGTTTCTGTATTTTAATTGTGTGTAGTTGAGTTTTTGTTTAACAATTTCAAGCATATTTAAAAGCATAATATTATTACAACTGGCTTAATCATATATTATTTTTATATCTATATTATATTTTTATGACTGAATGTCTTCTTGCATATAACTACATAAATATATGACATATTGTAAACATTATAATGGTGATTGGATGACTGGATATGAAAATATTGTGAGCTAGGTATTTTGACTTGGTAAGTGACTTAAATATTTTTATAATATACCTGTTATGCCTGGAACTGCTTTAATTATAGTGAATGACAAAGATTTCGCATTTTGTGTTGATGTTACTGTTCAATATGTTTAGAGACCAACCCACTTATGCATGAACATTCACCGTCTCATAATTTAATACATTTTGTCACCTTAGACCTAGTATGTTTGCCAAAATGCCAGATTCTTTCCTTTTAATTAACAATTATTTAGGAGATGATGAATTTTTATGAATAAGCCAGTAAATTCATGGCTGTTTCTTGTACACAGCATTTGTTTTATTAAACAGTGTAAATGAACAATACATTAATAGATGTGTCAATCGTGAATCTCTCCTCATCTTACTTAAAGTCTTGTGTGCCGGAAATATTATATTATTTATATTCTAATAGTTTTCCCATATGTGAATCTATATCAAGGCATACAAGGGCTTAATATTGAATGTAAAAATACTATTTTATTATTTTTAACTCATAGGTATATTCAAATAAAAATGTGTATTACACAAAAGTATCAAAGGATTTTTTTTTGTTATTGGTGAGGCCCAAGTGCGTCCAAGGTAACACTACAAATACTGATGCTACATTACCACTCTAAAGACATAACTATTAGCAGAAGTCTTTAAAATTCAAAAGACCATAAGCCATAATTTAATATAAAATTGTGGGCAATATTTGTGTGATTAGAGAATCACTACTTTTTCACACAGGGGTAATGTAGATGGGCCAATCAACTTTTTTAGGGCCGCAAAATTTTGCCTATTGCAACTAAAAATGAAATATTTTTTTATACATATAAAAAAATAGATGAGGTAGCTATATAATGTGGTGTTATTTTTATCATGATCTGATATCTTATAACTTGTGTATGTGCAGTTACCTCGCATTTGTATGAAAAAAAACGTCCCCTGGGTAACCATATTTATTGTGTTAAAAATATTTTTTTTAATTTCTGCACTATCTCGTACGTAGGCAAAGATCTGGTTTTATTTTAATCATGTTCAAAAGTACAATAATTGGTCAATATTATGGGCGATAGTTTCGAAAGAGAAAAGTTGATTGGCCCAGATACTATTGCAACTTTAAATAATAAAGAACATTTCAGCACAGAGGCGGGAACGCGATTAGGTACAGAGATCGTCAAATACGTTGCAGCAGCCAAAGTACCCCTACTTTGACAGCTGCAAAGTGTTTGATGCTGACTGTACCAATGTATTCTACACAATAAATTCAGGACAGGTTACGTGTTATGTCATGTGACACTGCAAGGGCTGAAGTCAGTTGGTCCAACGTCGAGTCTCACTTATCTAGTTATTTATGATTTCAATGATTTTTATACATTTTAGAATTCCAATATACCTATGACATTATGGATATAATAGAAGAGAAATTAATTACCTTGGAAAATTTCAAGCGAAATTTTGTCATAGGGACAACGAGATGTTCTACATTAGTAGCTGCAGCTGACACTCACTAACAGGTAAATTTTTTATATAACATTTTTTTATAGAATTTAGAACACACAGTCACATATTTATGATATGAGTAAATTACAAATATATTATAACAAAAGTCCTGGGGGTTCATTAATGTAAATTATGTTTGCTTTACTAGGTACCTAATTATTATCAATGACAAATTTGGCCTTGTCAATGTGCCCATGGATCGGCGACAAACATATGGGGCCCGACATATTAGATTACTCTAATTTAGCCAGGTCCACCCTGAACGAGATGTCTCGCGAGGTAATTGCCGCGCAAGGTTGTTCATCAGTATGGACATGGACCCAAATATTCAAATGTGATTCTGAGTAGTAATTTAGTGGATGTTAAAAACATGGCTCTCTAAACTGTCCAGTAGTTTCTAATGAGTCAATTTAGGGTCCGCCCAAATCTTTCGACGCGAAAGGAAAAAGACGTTAATGTCGAGGACATCAGCGCGAAAAAGAAGTCCATCTGCAAGGTTTGGCATGTATCGGCTCGGCCGACGCAGCATCGGATTTTTCGCTCTTATGCCGTCGACATAAAGCTTTTTTCGCCTGGCTTAAGCCGATTCCGCGTCGATTGATTTGGGGAGACCCTTACACATAGCGGAGTTTTTATAAAAGTCAGGACGGCGGCGAGTAATGTTAGTGAAGCACAATTTCGACAAGAGAGGGAGGAGGATATAATAAATTGAGCATTTGTAATTTTTATTTATTCGAAACAACAACTACTAGATACAAGTTTAATAATTATAATTTTGGAGTAACGAGCACCGTGCCACGGTCTTAATTTCTATTGTTAGGTGGGCCAATCAACTTTTCGATCAACACTTTTTTGTCCCGTAACGCAGGTAACAATTTCATTAAGTTTGTTAGAAAAAATGCTTATAAATTGTACACGCGTTAGGCCTCACACAAGTTCACGTCGATACATTTAGGTTCCAATGGTTTTTCATTGTAAGTATAGGTAGTATTAATTGTCGTACATTTGTAAGTTCATAAAAAGTAACGCAGGAGACAGAAAATATGTCGATCGAAAAGTTGATTGGCCCAGGTACCTAAGTTACACTTTCAGATACAAATCATTAGAATTCAGAAAATAGGGGTGGGTGATTCTCAATGAGCGGTATATATAAATGCTGTGATATACTGTTCATTCTGACCCCTGTAACGAGGTTACTTTTATTTAGTTCACTTTAAAATCGGCCGAACAGTAGACTCCGATTTTAATAATAACTCCCTTCAAGAAACGTCAACGATTGCGTAAGTATAGGGCCGGCAATATGCCAATGCTTAGAGCTTGCACTCAATTTCCTACGACCGGCTGACAGTGATGGGCTGTCGTTGAGAATCTGCGGCTCCATGCGACCATAGAGTGTGAAAGTTCTCCGTGGAATTAGATCCGAGTTTGCTGCCTTCGGTAGCTCATAACTACGTCAGACAGTAGTAGATGACTTCCCATGGCTCGGTCGGTGCAATGAAAATCCTAAATTATATCTATCGGCTAATAATATACATTAAGAGGATGTGGCCCTGTCGCTATAGCAAAAAGTTACAGTACTTATCAGGACCTGTAACATCGTAAACAGTCCATCCATTCACGCAGAGGCGATGTCCCATACTAGTACCTACGTAGACAATAAGCAGTTATAGCGCCGTCACATTTGCGTGAGAATCATCCGACTATTTTGAATACAAGTCTTTATTTTTATCAAAATCAATGTAAATTATATCATTCCGCGGTCGACGGTATCGTTCTAATTACTCTCTTAAAGCTATCGTTAATCGACGGTATAAATAACAATAATAAAATATTTTAAGCTTAAACTAAGTAATAATATTTGTTACATAAATTACTTTTAATTCACTCCAGCCATTCTGCGATGACAAATAATTATTAAATACTTACCGTATTACAGTTTTCGATTCATTTCTTTATTTATTGAATACATAATTTACATTATCTAAATCTAAAATCTCGTAAGGAAATGAATTATAGTAAAAAAATCTTTGGTTTATCTTCTATCCTCACCAGATAAGGTCAACGCAGTCGAAGTAAAAATATCATAGAGGCAGCATGTTCCTAATTCCGTTTTAACTGTTAACGTTAAGAATGCTTGCATTAAATTAGGAACCTGCTGCCAGCTACTGGCTTAAGTAAAAGTAAATGTCTGCACATATTGGCACAAACTAGATATTTTCTTTACTACATGCTGTCTAATTGTAATAATTAATCAGGAACTTGATGTAGATCAATGCTTGGAGTGCTGCAGGGTCTGACTAGGCTTTTGGTAAATTTAACGCCGGCAGTGTACCCGGTAATACTTTTCTCTTAGGAGCTCAATATGTAGCCCTATCGAGTCCACTTCGGGTACACGCCGGAAGTTAATAAAGGCAAAGGGTCTATCCAGCTCACAAGAGCTGTCAAAGTGATCCTTTATCGCTCGGGAGCTCCGGGCGCCCGTCGCCCGTGCTGGCACTTCTTTCTTACCAACGGCTGTTCGCGAACCGCCCTGCGGACAGTATACCAGTAATTGGAGTTCGAGGCCAACGAAACTACGACAGATGCGTTATTGTCAAATCTGTCAAAGTCTCTTATGTCATTGTCAAATAATTTTTTCAGGTTTCCACAACCTTTTTGTTATTTAATTAATTTATTTAAAATAATTCCTAATAAAAACATTATATACCTCTGTAATGTTTGTACGCCTTTTTATTTAATATGGCTGTCACAACTAGGATTTTCTTAAAAACACGTGAATACCTTAAAAAAAATTTTTCTCTTAACTAACATTGATATGACAAAATTTTCTTGTAAAGAACTTAAAATGATAAGAGCCAACGTTTCAAGCGAAGTTGTGTAGTTATAGAACTAGCTCTTTGCTTATACCTATTTTACCTATAAAATACATGTAGGTCAATTATACCAGATAATTATTGTCCATGATATTGACCCGATAAAGCTCTTTCTTATGAATCTTATGATCTAGTGGATAAAATTATAAAGCTTGAACACGCCAAAATTGAGGCACACAAATTGTCATAAAAAATAAATTTGAGAGTGAAAGGCTACATTATGTTTCACATTTTCAATGACAAATTTAACGTAGTTTAAAATAACATTTTCTATTTTAGTTATTGTCTACACCGTAAGCCATACTTCTAACTTTCTTGCGTATACGTCTCATAGGACTTTGCACCATCTCGTTAGGACACCGTTTTGACGCTCAGGTTCATATTTTTTATAGCTCGGGGACTGACTTTACTTCTCCGCCTTTCTTTTTTAAAATTCCCTTCATTATACTCCAGTACTCTTCAACACGCCGCAGTTCTGGACTATTTGGCGGGTTGCATAATTTTGGTACCACTCAATCCTCCTTGTGCTGTACCATTCCATTACTGGTTTTGCGTAGTGACAACTGGTCAAATCTGACCAAAACAGCGGCGGTGAGTCCTGCTTTCTTATAAGAGGCAGCAAACGTTTCTGTAAACACTCTTTTTGATAAATTTCGCCGTTTATTGTCCCAGTGGTAATAAACGAGCGACTTCTTTTCCCACAGCTGCATATTGCTTGCCAAAGAAGGTATTTTTTGGGAATTTCGAAAACTTTTTCAATTTACATTCTTCAGGAGCATCTGTTCGACTTAGACTGGTATAAAACTCTTGCCCAGGTATTTGTTTAAAATCAGCTTTTACATATGTTTCGTCGTCCATGACAACGCATGTAAATTTCGTAATGAATTTCTCATAAAGTTTTCGTGACCGTTTCCTTGCGGATGAGTTCCGTTTCGAATTTCGATCTGGTGCGGCCTGGGCTTTAAAATTTCTTATTCCAGCCCTACGTTTTATTTTTTGAACATAGGACTGAGACATCTTCACTTTTTTGGCCACATCACGAGAAGACATCTTAGGATTTGAGGCGAAAATCCTAACAATACTCTCGTTCCTTTTTTTTATTCTTCAGACTCTGCCCTTTCACTTCCTGGCTTTCTATCTATTGTCAAGTGTTCACGGAACTTCTTTGATACGCGACAAACCGCAGATTGGGGATATTTTAGTCTTTTCGCGATATCTCTATATCTTAGTGTTGAATTTTTGACGTATTTGTGCAAAGTACGTTCGCGTTTTTTGTGTTGTTTGCTCGACATTTTGACAACGAATAATTATACGAATACAATTTTTTAATATGTTTTTGGGCAGGTTCTTGTGATCAAAAAGGTGCTTTAAAAGTTTCTATACCTCCATTTTTCCCATAGATATAAACGATTTTACATGCCTCAATTTTTGCGTGTTCAACCTTTACATAATAACTACCTACCTATACACATTCAAAAGCGTTGCAATTCCAACCATCAATGTTTATTTTTTTTTTGTACATACCTACATATTAATGACAACTCGATTGTAACTAGCGACAGCTGGTTTCACAGTATGTATGGAGATGTAGATTTTGTGGTAACTTTTTCAAAGCTGGTCCCATAGTAAAACTTGGCTGTAATCATGAGTAGATCCAGAAAATATGATTTTGTATCATTGAGTTTTATAACATTTCACCCAGTATATTTCATTTGGAATTAAATTTTTTGATAATGGGTTGTATATTGTATAGCGAAGCTAAACATGGCTGAACCAAGTGGGTCACCTTGTTAACAACCTACGGAAGAAAACAAAACGTTAGATCCCTATGATAATTTAAATGGAGAACTATAGCACTGCCAAAGAAATTTGTAGGTCAAAGGAATTTCACGAATACGAAATGTGAACGTAAAGCACGCTACAATGTATTATTCTGCAATTTTCTAAACGTATGCAGAAATAGGGTTTTAATTTATGTGTAGTTAAATTGTTGTACCAAATGTTATTAACACCTGAGGTGATACCAGCGCAATACCAACATTGTTACTAATAATTGTGGATAATTAAGTTTTTATTAAAATATATATATTTACGTGAAAATAAGTAAATAATATTGTTTCTATAAATTAAAGAATTAAAATTACCAATAAATAAGATATCTCCACGTCTGTTTTTAGAAAATAAGGATTTACTATTGTATGAACATTTCATTGTTGTGGCAATATTTTCGTAAATTCTTTGGCCTCGAACTCCAATTAGTGGTTTAGATAGGTATTCATGTTGTTACACTTATTATTACTTACGTGCTCGCACATTACAACCACTTGACGCTACGTAAATACCTAAACCAGTATAGAATGCGTCGTCAGCGGCTCTAAAAATACTACTACTTATATACATCTCAGTTCTAAAAATGTAGGAAGTAGCTACTTTTGGTAGTTATATAATAATTAGTGCACTCGACGGAGTTAGAGTCACTGCCCGATTCGGGCCGGGGTCAATATCAGTACGTTCGGGGCGCAGCACTGAGTTCCCGGAGGCGGAGCGCGGCTCACTGCGGCGGCGCGTTGAGGTCACGCAGACGGAGGTCCGCGAGCGGGTGCGGGTGTTGGTCGTCGGGCCACTTGACGACGACGTTGGTGGTGGGCGGCAGCGTGACGGGCGGCTCGACGACGACGGGGAGGCCGCCCTCGCGGTCGGGTAGCACGTGGCCGATCAGCGCTCCGACGCGCCGGTACGTGTGCGTGGCGGGCGGCAGCGGCCGCTGCTCGTCGTGCGGCAGCAGGTGCGCGACCACGATGACGGCGGCGTCCTGCCGCGGCGCGACGTCGTTCAGCGTGCGCATCAGCGCGTGCCCCGGCGCCGCTGTCTGCGTGGCCAGGCACGTCGACGACCCGCTCACTCGAGCGTTTAGGTTCTCCAACATCATCACCATCTCGTTCATCCGTTCGTCGCACAGCACCGGGTTATCTGTAATAACAACAACGATCCTGGACTATTATTTGGCGTAGAGTTTTAGTTTAATTTTAACGCATTTTATAGGCATCGCAGAGCACAATAGAAGTTTAATTAAATGTTTGTCCCTCTATTCAATGTTTCATAAGAATATAATGCAATGCTACTTAACATGAAAATTATTATAAAATAATGTAAGTGTGTAACCAACGGAGACTGCTAAATAATAATCCACTCCAAAATACCACAACTAATAAATACAACAATACTTTACGTAGGTACTTCTCATGTTCATAACATGGGACACTATGGCAATCAACTCCAATAAAACATCTCAATAATAAAATGACATGAATATAAAAGTACCTATGTAGGTAGACTCAAATAAAAAAAAATCGCAAAGAAAAGCGCTCTTTATTTGGGTATACACATTTTGTTATTAAATCGCTATTGCATCTTCGCTAGGTACCTATACCAAAGGGACATGGTAATTCGCACAGCTTATACAGTTTAAATAAAAATTTTGAAATAAAATATTTGTGTCCCTTTATACATATTGAAATACCTTTAACGATAGGTGAAATATTTCAAACATTCGGTAAACAAGTGCGGTAATGAAATATAAGTATATTGGCCTAAACACATGGATGAATGAAATTGTATGATTTTAAGAAAAAAACGTAACGTGTTATCACTTACCTTGAAGGTATATCTTCAGTTTACTAGGTACACCGTTTATGGTACACCGCGTCTTTGAAACGAGGTCATAATTAATGGACCGAATCTTGTTGTACGACAGATCCGCCATACACAACGACGGCAGCCCATGGAAGTCTTTGTCGAGGATGGTAATATTATTGTGGTGTGCGATTAGTTCCTCAAGAGAAGGCAAAAAGGACTGAAAGGCAAAAAAGGAATTATATGTACATACACCAAATGGCACGAATCGAAAGAAATACATATCGCTTTTGCTTGCTTAGCGCCCTGTTGTATTCTTTATGAGTACATGTTAAGTACACAATCCTACACAGTCTACACACCTTCGAAGTTTCTTCTAGCGTGGCGATGTCGTTAAATGAAAGATCGAGAACCTTCAAGTCCTCCAGGCCGTTCAGGTCGTCAGATGATATTTGCTGGAGCTGGTTGTTACTTAGGTTGAGTCTCATGAGGCCATGGAATCCGATTAGAGCACCTCCAAGAGTCACGAGATGGTTGTGATCAAGACGCAACTCCAGTACTCTCGTTTCTACGTCGACTAAGTTCTGAAAAGCAAATAAATTTGTATAATGTTTCACAAATTATTTAACTGTTATATTTGGTTTTGTTATTAACTCTTTATTGCAGTTACCTCCATGTTTCCAGTGATGTGATTAATTTTATTATGCGAAAAATCAATGACGTCTAATTTCTTTAATCCTTTAATTTCTTGCAAAGAGAACTCTGTCAATGAGTTGTGAGTTAGGTTTAAATAGCGTAGTGACTTCAGGCTTCTTAAAGAACCGTTCAGTGATTTGATTTGATTATACGAAATGTCGAGATATGCTAAAACCTCCGCTTCAGCAAATTCATCTTCAGTCACCTAAACAGAAAAAAAATCGATAAGAATTTTTATAACAGTGTCGCTTACATTATTTTAATATTTAGGTTTACTTACGGTTTCAATGTTATTAAAGGACAGATTAATTTTTGTTAATTTTCTAGATTTTTGCAGAGCCCCGTCCAAGAATTTGATGTTATTGTCGTAGAAAAAAAGAGAGTCTAGTGAAGGCATTTGCCTTAAGTCCTTGGGTAAACTTTGTAACTCATTTGAAGCAGCATGTATGAAGGATATCCTTTTTGATTTCTGTAAAAAAAAAAAAAATCTAATTAGGTTCGTACAGTCACTTCGTCATTGGCCCAATAAAATTGGTGTCGATAAAATGTACAGTCTAGGTAGGTACTTCAATCAGTATCAGGAAGAAACACAAACCAAAATAAAATAGGTAACAAAACGTAGGTAAGTACCTAGTTTAGTTATCCTACTGTATTATAAAAGTAGGTATCTCAAATATTTCACTTACGATGGGCAGCTCATTCTCTAGCGACTTCAGTTGGTTCGCGTTGATAAATATCCACTCCAGCTCATCTAGATCTCTCAGAGCGCCGTTCAGACTGTTCAGGTTGTTGATTCCGAGATGGACGTGCTTCAGAGCTTTTGGTAGCGCGTGTCTTTCTATTTTTGATATCTCGTTGTTCGCTACTAACAAGTGCTCGAGCTCTTGTAAGTCCTGGAATACCATTTTAAATTGTTAGGAAAGTGGTAGGCATATAAGCCGTAGCTCCGTCAGCCTAAGTAGATACGTCACTAGGGTAGTGGTCCAGGGAGGGGTTAGTCCTGAACCTTATTAAACAGCTGCGGGGCCCGTAGTAGGTTAATTTTATAGCGGGGACCCTGGTTTACTAAGACTCTTTAAATAAAGAGTAGGTACAGTAAAGGTCGAAGTTACAATAAATATGTATATGTATTTATAGACATATTTATTGTACTTTGCGGGGGCCTCGCGCTTTGACATGATTTTGTAGTAATAGAGTCCCTATTACTCCAAAATCATGACAAAGCGCGAGGCCTCCGATTTGTGCGGAGCTGGTGGCTACTTCTGCTGTTAGGTTAATTCGCCTCTGGGTTACCCATCACGTGGGTATACCCATCTGTTATTTAATAAATACAATCAAAGTCCTGTTCTGGTATAACTAAACGCTAGGTATAGGAACGTTTTCAAAAATATTGTACTCGTACGCAATAAAGGGCTTAATGAAATTTAAAATTACGATTCCGCCGTGTTACGATATTATGTCATGCAAATTAGGGCTCTATTTTTAGCTTCTTTTTTAAAACATTTGATCGTATTTGGCCGATTTTTGAGTACTTTTATTCACTCCAATGGTATCCCCCAATGATTGCCACAATTACTTATCCTGAGCCACCCGCATCCAGCGGACTGCTGCGACCTTCACTAGGTCATCACAGTCCACCTTGTGATGAGCCTACACACGCTGCGTCTTCCGGTACGTGGGCGCTACTCGAGAACCTTTCCGCCGCAACTGCCATCGGTTCTACATGTACTGCCCAACCCACTGCTACTTCAGTTTAGCGATTCGGAGAGCTATATCGGTTACTTTCGTTCGGCTGCGGATGGTGTCATTTCTAATAAGATCTCGCAGAGAGAGAGACTCCCAGCATAGTTGGTTAGCATATTTGGGTGACTGACTTTTAGACCACGTTTCAGTACCATATGTCATCACCAGTGATCGGTTTTTTGGATTCACCATCGCGGGATTTCGCGTATAAAAATTACGGGTGTGGCTATAAAAAAAATTACCTAATACTATTATATTATATTATGAACAGTAACATGGCAAATTGCATGGAAATACGTGTAAATAATTAAGGTTTATTTTTCAAGTTACTATAGGAGACCCGTCGGGTGAATCCAAAAAACCGATCACTGGTCATCATTGGCAACACACGCCGATCAAAGTCTTCAAGCACTGCGGAATATAGGACGAAAAGATGTTTCGTAGCTGTCTAAACTGCCTAACCGAGTTGGATTCGTTGTTAACAACTTCGTCAGTAAAGTCTCCGATTGTAACGGGAGTTGGTGCTACATGGGAATTTGATACGATTTTCGTCTTATTCATGTTCATCCTAAGACCAACTCGCTCGGAGGCTCTACTGAAGTCAGCGAGCATGGTACTCAAGTCCTTCAAGGTCTCAGCCAAGACTACTATCATCATCATCATCATATCAGCCGAAAGACGTCCACTGCTGAACATAGGCCTCCCGCAAAGATTGCCACAATGACCGGTCCTGTGCCACCCGCATCCAGCGGACTCCTGCGACCTTCACTAGGTCATCAGTCCACCTTGCGGGGGCCTACCCACGCTACGCCTTCCGGTACGTGGCCGCCACTCAAGAACCTTCCCGCCCCAACGGCCATCGGTTCTACGCGCAAGACTACTATATCGTCAGCGAATCGAAGGTGAGTGAGGTACCCGCCGTTTATGTTGATAGCCAGCCTTCTCCTGTGCACAGTCATAAAGACATCCTCCAGTGCAGCAGTAAATAGCTTAGGGGAGATGAAATCTCCTTGCCTGACTTTCCGCTGCAGCAGAACAGGCTTCGTGAGGTCTTGCAATCGGACTGACATAGTGGCGCTCTGGTATAAACAATAAACAATGTAACACTTCGATATAGCGGTAGTCTACTTCGCTCCGTTGTAGAGACTGTAGAACTGTAGTATTGCCCAGGTTTCGATCGAATCGAAGGCTTTCTCGTAGCCCACAAACACTAAACAGAGGGGCAGGTTACCTAGTCGGTCCAAAAGTTCTGTCATAAAAGTTTTGACGTCAACAAAGCTGACAGGTACTATTAAATATATAACTTTAGATATGGTTTTAAAGGTTTTTTAATAGTGATTGACGTACAATAAATTTTCACGAAAATTATTGTTTTGTTTTCGCACAAAGCCTCGTAACATGTGAAAAAAGGTATGAAAAAAAACATGTCAAAAACACGCGGCCGATTCTGGTAATTTTAGCCTCTATTAATTTTTATTTTGTTTTCTATGGCCTTTTCGTAACAAATCAAGATAGCATGGTCTATTACCTTTATTTTGATGTACAAAAGTCAACTGGTTTTTAACCTTAAATAGCTATTTTTCGCTTTTTACCAAATGCCTTTATTTTGAGACACTCAAATTTACGCGTTTTTATGCGAGATTGTAAAATACGAAATTTTCTAGATATGACCATCTGAAGTATGAGCTTCTTAGACCTCTACATTCTAGCTTTAGAAGATGTCCTATTATATTATAGAGGTTACATAAAACCAAAACGTTTGATTCGGATACTTCTACAATATTAGTTTTCTATCAGTTTTGTGAAGCATGTTTTCAAAAATTGCCCGCGTGCTGACTATGGTCGAGAATCTCAAGTTTAAAAGGAATGGCACAAAATGTGAATATTCATTTCAAAACAATTATAACGTAATTTGATCACCATAAAATACCTAAGTTTTCCAAACATGGTTACGTTTTTTGTATTTGTTGTTTTTACAATGTTTTATAAGACAAAATATTTATGACAGAACTTATGGACCGACTAGGTATATTCCTCGGTTTCTGTATATCCTGACGAATTGTATGGATGTGGTCTACGGTACTAAATCCAGTTCAGAACCCGGCTCGTTCGGGAGGCTTGAAGTCATCAAGCCTGCGTGCAGGACTATTCGTAATGACTCTTGGAAACAGCTTATACATATGGCTCAGATCAGAAGTGAGAGGTTTTAATGTTTATTTGGGCACAAACGGTACATGTTTCTTATAATGGGTTGGTAATTCTTCAATATGGCGCTGTCACCTTTTTTCAAGAACAATAGCACCACACCTCTGTTCCATGCCTTTGCCGTAAGACAAAGACGTGAACAACTTCTGAAGGGCCGTAAGGATCCGTTTACCACCCGCCTTCAGAAGCTCAGCTGTAATTCCGTCTTCCCCAGGTGCCTTGTTATTTTTGAGCTGTTTAAGAGCCATTCTAATCTCGCATAGGCTGCAGGCCTAGCTCTTAGATCTTCCACCAGATCAACGTCGGGTCTACTAATTGACGTTTATAGCTATCCATAAAAATTCTCTATCTCACTCGGCAGCTCAGGTTTGGATGTAACGATTCTATACCATTCTCAGTTTTTAATTTGGCGAGCTGGCTTTGCCCTACAGACTAGATCCCTTGCGAAAACTTTGGAGCCTTTGTTCTGCTCGATGGCATCTTCAATCATTTAGACTTAGAGATCAGTCTGTTGAGCTGCCGGTATAAAGTCGCATCAACCGAAGATTGTAGAACCAGTTCACTCCTTTCTTCGATGAGTAACTGAGTTTTCTGAGAGCTTCCTCTCCTTAGTTTACTTTTTACTATAAAACGAAGTTGCGAGAGAGGTTTATTTTGGCTATGATATGATTATCTTTCTTTCATTGCATATTATTTTCGATTAATACTCTTCCGTGAAGACTAAGTATAGTCAAAACAAGGCCCTTATTACCAACTGGATGAAAGAGAAGGGCAATAAATAAGGCGCATTTTTTTAAAAGTTTGTGTATTAATAAGAAGTAATCACTCTATTAAATATGCGGTACTCTGTGGTTCCGTCATTGTCACACAGATCAGTCAGTTTTGAACCATAGCTTGAAATTATGTAAATCTTATTGTGACATGATGTCTGTCTTTTTTGATAAGCATTTTCGTGAATTAAATATTATTTCGTTGAGTACTTAAATATACTATATTCACGGAAGAGCATAATAAGATAACAAAAATAATGAAGTGGAATGTCGCAGCAGTCGGATGTGGAGGAGACAGACGATCGCTGCTCGCTCGAGGAGTGTCGCCCCTCCACCTCGCGGGGCTTGTCGCATTCCAGCGGTGACTACTCCCAGTACTCCAGGGGCTCGATTAAGCGACATCGAAAACAGTCTCCTTCGCGTCGTTGCCCACCGATATGCAACAGACCTTGCGCCATTGCCGACTCCGCCACGAAACTACTCGTACGTCCTACTTTTAAAAATAAGTGGCGTTCTATCAAGAGCTTCTTCGAAAAACGTATCAAAGCTCCTCGCAGAAAGCAAAAGCAGCCAAAAAAAATGGTAGAAGTGTTTATCAGGGACTCTAAATCTGCCAATGACGATGTATCATTAAAGTAAGTTGATTTTGTGATATATTATTCAGTTCAGGCCTTATTTTGTTTTAATTCGTCTGTATCTATAGCACACTCGCATATCTTAATGAGTGTTTATTTATTTATATGATGACATATCAACTTTAATGTGTTTAATATCCTATATTTCATAATTTGTTTGCTCGCGCGGAATGAACACGAATTATTAACGCGTGTCGTGGTATATTAGGATGGTGGTAGTATACAAATTTACGGGTGTTGAAACTAGATACCCTGGCTTGTAAAAAATGCCATTAAGTATAAGTATGGAGAATATCTTTGTTGTCAGGCAGCGTCACAAAAAATCTTTAACCCATCGTGTGATCATCGGAAGCACGGATCCGTGTACGGAAAAACTATAAGAAAAAAATATTTAGGT
Source organism: Thaumatotibia leucotreta (assembly GCA_025490895.1). Taxonomy (NCBI): domain Eukaryota; kingdom Metazoa; phylum Arthropoda; class Insecta; order Lepidoptera; family Tortricidae; genus Thaumatotibia; species Thaumatotibia leucotreta. The sequence goes on from JALPQI010006310.1 coordinate 15,831, forward strand.
ACTTTAGCTTCATCTTCGGTGAGGTTGAAAATCTTATTTCGGTACCTACAAGTCGAGGCACTGATGCCGCACGGCGTGGCATAGATATCTGAATCCGACGCTGATCATTCATTGGATTACGTAATGTTAGGAAAATTTATTAGGCACTGAATTCGTTTTCTGTGTACACGGAGATCTTACCGCAGGGTCTTGGTATGTCAGCGACTAGCACAACCGATTATTCGCGGATTTCTCACGACTACCAGTGTCTTTTTAATTAACACTATAAAAAAATACGGGTAGTCGCTACTCGCTGTCAAATATTGCATGTACCGCATGGTGTGAAACATGGTCTTGGTCAACTCACTGTCGGGCAAGCTGACTGTCCGTTAGAACAGAATTTTAGAACAATATTTACTTTGAAATCGTCCTCGGTCAGCTTGGAGATCTTGTTACGGCACAGGTCCAGGGTCTTGGCGTGGGGTAGGTGGCGCACGACGTGTCGCGGAATCTCGGCCAGCGCGTTATCCGAAATACTGAAATAATCCACCAAGTCCAGCTTCGTGAATGCGTTCTCTTGCAGCACACTAGAAAAACAAGAAATATACGTTAGTTAAATTAAATGAAGAATCCTGAATAATATATAGTAAATAACTTTGTAAAGTCGGTTGTCGTCGAAGAGGTTCATGTCTTCACGTAGAATAAAAAAATCAGAGAAATGCTACTCGTACATCTGTGGTACCCAAATTGATTATGAATATATTAATACCGAATAAGAAGGTAATGCAAATCGGAAAAGATCGTTAGTAGCATAGCAGCTCTGCAGGACTAGCAGGAGTGTAAAGAAGACATTTCATGCAATGTAGCATAAGTATTGACAAATTATTACATCATTCGATCACTAATAGAGTTAAACGTATACCTATTTTTAACAGGAACTATATTATATTTGAATGAAAATCAACAGTAGGTAATGCCCTTTTACGCGTGTGTTATATGATTTGTAGGTACTCGTCAAAGCAATTATGTATACAGACATGTCATGATACGGGCTATCAGTAGCATTGCTTTGAACTCGAAAAGATGCAAATCAGAGTTTATTTACCCTTATCATCATCAAATAATGATATGTTACAAATATTTGGTTTAAGTCGAGAAGTATGTTCCGGCAACATTTGATTGGGTATTTAAAAACGATGTCCTGGTTCTAAGTTGGTACTTAGCTGATAAACATAGGTAAGCAACTACATCGGACGTCTAGCCATCGCTATCATATTGATGACCCACAGCTATCTATTTATGATCACAGACGTATTTGACTTAATTTCATGATGTGATTGTGAATACATTTAATCCGTCAACTGTAATTGAGATAAAGAGCAACTGCATATCAGTAAGCGTCACCAGGCTCAATAAAAGTCCAGGGTAAAAATAATTCTTGGGACAAATATAACTTTTATATCTCTCTGACCTGTGACATCCAAGTCTAGTAGGAATCAATTGTGATGAATACGTTTCTACGGCTAGTACACTGAGAATGCTGCATTTTTCTTATGTCATTCCGTTCTTTCTTTAGGCATAAAAAAAATTGGTAAATACGTAGGTACCTACTGCCCGTGATACAATATACTGCTTAACTTTGTAATTACTTAACTTTTTTACTTACTTTACATTATGGTGGCTATATTTCAATCATTTTGGTAGATTTGGATATTGTTATGATATGTACCTACTTTAATTGTTGCGATAGAATATAAAGTGTAATTGTAACCCGTTTGAAGGGCAGATGGAAGTCGCTTCAGCCGAGAAATGTGAGAAATCTCATATGGTAAATCTTTGAAGTTAGGTTTCCTCGAGGGAGCACAGGCTCGTAGGTAAGCGTACAGCGGTAAAATAGGTAGTGGGATTAGCGCTCGGAAGATGATGATATTGAAAAGCTGTTGGGTTGAGGCAGCGTAAATAGTTATATAGGTAAATATACAATTCGCTGCTATCGATCGGAATGATTACCATGGGATTGGAGTGTTCGCGTCCCATGATATTGGAACTTATACTTGGCGTGACCCTTTTTTTTAATTAGTCTGCAGCAAAGTATATTGTTTCTAATCTGTGAGCTAAGTGGGTACATAAAGGGAGCGAAGCATGTAACTGCGTTTAGTAAACACTAATGTGAAGGGGTCAACGTTCCGGGGTTATCGGTGCAGGGGCGGCGCCAAACGGCCGCATGGTCGTCCGTCGGCGCCGCCGTATAGGGTCACCAGATACTAATTCAAAGGTCCTGACGGAATTCCTGATTTTGGATGTGGAATACTGACAACATCTTATGCTCACCTTACTTATTCATTTTCAAGTCGTGACATTTTTATGACAAGTTAACCCATCTCGAGTCAGCATTCAACATTTTTAGGTTTTTAATCGACTTAAAAAAGGAGGAGGTTCTCAATTGGACTGAATTTTTATTTATTGTATGTATGTTACCCGATATCTCCGAGAATCGTGAACCAATTTTAATTATGTTTGTGATCGAACGTATATAATCCCGAGATGGTCCCGTTGCACAGTGGTCAGGCGTTCAAAGAACAGTGCTTAAAATTCAAAAGTCGCAATAAAAGTCTAAAAAACAGTACGTAATGTTATATTAAGATTGTATTTGATCTGTAAAAAGCGAAATACAAGCTTTAAATACAGAATCCTACTTTTTGTGAGGTAAATTTCGTAAACCAGTTATGTATAGATCGGATGTCAGCAAAAATTTAATGAGCAAATCAGTGTTACTTGTTATTCTTGAAATTTTGTGGGTAAGAAAACTTTATTTTGGGACCCTTATTCTTTTTGAAAGACCTATTCAACGATACCCCACACTATAGTACTAACGGCCATTGAGTTATGGTGCGGAAGACGGACAGACGAACATGGCGAAACCATAAGGGTTCCTAGTTTACTACGGAACCCTAAAAACAAGTTACGTGAGAACGAGCAATTGATTGCCCCTCTCCTCGCTCTTAAAAATCATTAAGTACACATATTTGTCCTTAAATTTCAGTTTCGTAAAAAGGCTACCGCCAAGACCTTCGGCAATCTTCGGTGGAATTATTACTTGCTCACGATAAAGCACTTTCTAGGCTACAAAACGACATATGAATCATTAAGGGACTCGAAGGGTTTCTAAACTAAAAGCTTCGATATATTTCTCAAATCGAAATCGTCATTGATTGTTTTGATGGCTCGCGTAAAATAAATATTATAATAAAAAAGCGACAGGGAAAATAATAAAATGTTATTAAAAACGATAGAAAATACCCTTGTGTACCTCCATTTAAATAATTATAGCTTTCCCTAAAACAGTCATGTACATAATCAATTTTTTCTACTCTTCGACTTTAATCTGTCAATTAGGACTCCACGGTCTAAACTGTAACTGCTGTGTTTTCAGCAGTTGTTGGGGAAGGGGAACTGTAATATTCATTACAATGCTCTGTAGACAACTATAATAATTTCAAAAATAGAACTTCATACATATTATATACTAATTTGCGATACTTGGCAAATTTTTCTGCATCTGAACACACATTTTTTTTTATCTGTCACGTTATCAGCCAATCAGAGACACTTGGTTGAGTTGGTTGCTAGGCAATTCTCTGCTGACACAACAACGCTATTGAGTGTTGTTTAAAAGTTTCAAAAACCATATTAAACTCCATAGAGAATACTCAAGCCCAACCCATGGATGTCCAGCCTCCACCAAGTCCGACTTTTACTCCAGTGAACAATGACAATATTTTGTCTCAAGTTTCTCAAGCACCCACCTCTTCAGCAACTAAGGAAATTAATCTATCTCAAATTCTTAAACAAAATGCCCCTATGATTATAACAAGAAATAATATCCAAAACCTTCACATCCATTATCATAAAGAGTAATTGCTTATATTATTATTTCAATAAATTATTTGATGAAGTGTTTATGATTTTTTTTTACTAGTCAAATCAGTATTGCATTTGTTTATGAGTAACCCACTACAGACATTTTTTTTTCCAATTTTATTATCTTGTGTAAAGGAAATCTGATACTAGAGGTAGAAATAATGGTGCCTAGTGCCTACTTACAATATTTATAATTCTTATGCTCATAATATTTTTTTTTGTTACTTTTTTTATCTCGTAGAAAAAGTATTGTATACAATCGTGTTATAATCAAGTTTTTCAATCTCGTACCTTACTTAGGCCACTCAGCAAGCTTCGTGGCCTAAACACGGTACTCGACTGAAAAACTCTCTATTATAACACGATTGTATAAAATACTATTAAAACGACGAGTAAATATTGCACTTTTAGATAACGCGTTGGAGCGTCATGCAGTATATTAACTTTGAAAGCTTATACCAAAGATGTTTACTCCCACACATGCCAAATATTTTATGTTTTCTAAAACTACGTAGTATAAACTACTCTCCTTGCTAAAAAAAGCAGTCAAAGTAGATCATCAATTTATTCGAATTTTAGCTACTACCGTGACCTCTGTGCGTTGGCACCAAGTTGGGGTCTGATGATGGGATCTTGGAGAAATTGAGGGATCACTTCAAATGTTATAGGTCCATGCATGGCTAATCCAATTTTCATTCAGAAAGTAGGATTTGATGATAGGAAACCAATGACGGAAACCACAGATGATAGGATCTTGAAGAAATCGGTTGAAGCTGGTTGTTTTTAAATTTTGAATTTAGTGATTATAAGTGTATCATTTCATGAATACGTCGAATCTCATTTCCGCGTTCCGACTACAAGTAACTGTAATTCCTGGCGTGTTAGCAGATACCCGGATGCCTGGTAACCCTGTGCTACGTGCAAGCATCCTCTTCCTATAACCAATACAACCATCTACTGTCTCCACGCTCAATTCCGCGTTATTTTAAAACTACTTAAACTAAGACCATTCATTAGTACAAACGACATTCATGATATCTGGGAGTCCAAAGTTTTGGTAGGATAACAGTACGAGGTGCAAACATAATATAAGTATTTATATGTAACTCAACAAACACCTAATGTAAGTAGGTACTTAATTTATACTTAAACAAGCAATAGTTATTGTAAGTAGTTGTGTTTCATAGAAAATACTGTTGACGTGTTGGTTTCCACTAGATTTTTAAACTTTATCCTATTGTATTGGAATTTTCCTGAATTATTCAATCAGTAAAAAAATAACCATTATCGTTAGATTGGTTAGACTATTTTTTATTAGCTAGGGACGCCTTTGATACACCACAAAACGAACAATAGTGTTCGCATTTCGTAAGTTTCCTTAATTTTTGTCCATATAATTTTTGGTAAAAAAAGAAGATTGCACTTTGTTAAGGCACTATTCAAGCTATTGTGTAATTTTAATAAAAACATATAAAGTAATAAAATATAATACACGAATTAACACGATACCGTCTTTAGTGCTTTCGATAAAACCTGCAATCTACACTTCAGAATCGTATCGTCGTGTTTCCAAATTGAAGTAAGATTTCCCTTTAAAAATATTCTTCCCGCATAGTTTTCACATATGTTTGTCTAAAATTAATAATCAGAACAGAACAAAGAGGTTAGGAAAAAAACGCGTCTAAAGTGGACGTAGAATTTTTTGGTAAGTGATGCGGATCCGCATCACTTACTGGTCGTCCATCACACTTTTCACATAGGGAACATACCCAATAAACCACGGGCCCTATTTTTAACCAGTTTTGGACCCCCTCATTAAACGGAGACATCAATTTTAATTGATATCGCGTGCAATTTCACAATTTAATCTGCTAATAAATTTTGTTGCACCAAATGTATAAAAAAATAGCGTATTGACCACGTCACGTGCCTAAAACCTGATAGTAGGCTACCTTTAACCTACCCTGCCCCTTAGCCTACTCTACTTCACTTCACTGGCAACGGGAATGCTCACATTTTTTGGCCACCATCAGGTCATGGTAGGCACACTGGTATATTACTGTTTTTATCAACCTAATCAAAAAATTATGCCGTGGCGTTCAAACTTCAAAGCACTGCTAGTATACCGGTATAATGTTCGTACAAGTATACTGGTATTCAGCTTCGGTATCTTTTCATACATTTGAATATTTTATCCAGCAAACCTGATGAATTATTGTCCTTACCTAAACACCATTATGTAAAATTAATGGAATATAGCTAATTCTAGACGACATTTTTTTTTTGTTGTACCGGTAACGATAGGATCGTTCGACTGTGATATACAGGTTCGCTTTTTTTGTTGACTGTACCTACTAGTTGTATTACTTTTGTGTGGTTGTGTATGTATGTACGCGTGATTTTTTGGAAGGTTATTACTATTTCAGACAGTTTAAAAATGAGTCAGAGTCTCGTGATAAGTTTACGGATGAAGCCAGGTCATTCGTTGTGACTTGAATTGATAGCGGTTCGTATCGGTTGATATTAATTTTATTGTTTACGAGATTTGATTTTACGTACGAGTAAATGCGTGTATGTACTCGTACTGAGTAGTCATGCTGCTTACAGTAGCCGTAGGTACTAAGAACTGCCTTTGCTGCGTTATTAACTAACTTCTATCCGGCTCGCTCGGACAAATAAGCAAGTACGAGCGGGATGGCAACTCATGGCAATCAAGCAGACTTTTGGTGAAAATGTGTTTCAGCAATGTTATTACCAGCGATACTGCAAAACCCTCCGATATTGCGTAATATTTTTAGTATGTGGCCATACTAGCCAGTAGCCACTGCTAGGGCTTTCGGCCATATAGTTTATCCAAATATCATCCTGTATGTATTGCAGATTAAAACCGACTTCAAGCAGTTAGCCTATATCAATATTCATTAATAATAATAAGAATATATTGAAATAAAGAGAATAATAATAAGCATTTATTTCAAATAACTTTACAGACTCGTAAATGGTTAGTTAGTATGTAGGTACTTCATTGCACTTGTGTTGTATTGTAGCTAACTCGCTACTTTTTCTATGTAAGTAAGTATAGCAATGATTAAACATATGGTTAAATTCTCGTCATCATCTCGGTGGTACGCAGCTACTGTGGCATATGGGCGTTTGCAACTCCAGAGTTGTCACATATACTATGTCGACCCTATACCAACAGAATTTGTCGATGGCAAAAGGATCAGATTTTTTCGTGAGTCCCCCGTTATTGACTGGGGCTGTACTTTCTACTCATCAGCGAAAAATCCAACTATACGTGTAAGGTAGTTTTAATTGAATTAGATTTTTTATAAAGTTGGGCTCTCATCATCATCAGTTCCCTTTTACCCACAATCAAAACTGGTATTTGACAAAAACTTGCACGACAATCTTAAATTACAATTATAAAGACTTGCACTTGTACTTAATTATAAAAAGCGAAAATTCAAAAATACTGAACTTTTTTTGAGTAAATCATACGTATAAAAGTAAACTTTTATCGATATTTGAACTCGCAATTCACCCATTTCATCACTTACGGCAGGTACATTACGAGCGGTCGACATAAATAAAAAAATGGGCTTAGTTTTGTGCGGAAGTGTAGGTACACTATCTATACATGCGAATGTCACGTTGTATTATTTTTTTACCATTAATCAGACCTCGGGAATATCGTATACAACGCGTATCTACTTAAGTTTTTACAACGCGTTTTCTAAAGGTACCTACCTATCATGGCGGGCGAGAAAATTATCTTTAAATTTAAATTCAGCATTATAAAATCCGTTTGTAGGTACAGGACAGCAGCCGAGATGCTCGTTAAAGCGAACGATGCATAATTGACGTATTCGCTTAGGCCAAAGGGTAATTAAATTACAAAACGAGACCAGCAAATACAATGAAGCGAACCGCGCTAGGCTGCCGCGCTGGGCGTGATTGCATGCTATATCATTTCCTCTAACTGAAACCGAGGCACATACATTATCTTTCACTTTCCATTTTGAAATAGTTTTTTTTTCACTGATAGTGAAACCATACGACATTTTAATATCTAACTAAGTACTCGATACAGCTCAAATTACAGTTGGTACGATAATATACGAGGTAAAGTAAAAGCTACATTTTCAGAAAAACTGGATCCTCGATGTGCTATATAGTAAAGAAACATTTAGGCCGAGGCGATTATCGGGACATTCAACTTTGAATTAAGTTTACTAAGGTAAGGTATTCAGTTGTCCCTTTTGAAATTTTTCCATATTTATATAATTGAGTTTTTCCGGGTTCTATTTATAGTTGAAATACAAAAGTAAATCTATCGCTGCAATTATAGGACGTTTTCATCTGTACTGTCTATTGTCGTTCAGTTGTCCCTTTTGAAATTCTTTCATATTTCCTTGAGTTCTTTTTTACCCTGTATCAGAACTAATCACGGCTTAGACCATTTCTATTACAATTTTATCACGTTTGTTAGAGAAATTGTTTATAAATTGTACATGTAGGTATTTCGCCTCATGCAAGTACAAACTGATATTACTTATTCGGTACTATTTACTAACTAATTTAAGTTATTGGTGTAAAGGTAGATTTACACCAAACGAGCGAATGCACAGAATATATAAAAAACTCATTCTATCCCCACTCTACGAAATTCATTCGCTACACACAACGTAATTCGTCGAAATTCTTTGATTTCGTAGAGTGGGGGTTAGAATGAGCATTCGCTAATTTGATGTAAATCCACTTTAAGGTAACAGAAAATATGCCTATCACTCGCGGTGTTTGTTAGACATAGGGAATGAATTGGAAAATCGGGGTTGGGAATAAACTACAATCCTTTACGGATTTGTCATCCATCGTTTTAATCCATGTAAGTATCTACCTATACGTATCTATCTATTATATATAGCTTCGCCTGGTACCCACATCACAAGCCTTAATTGAGCTTACCGTGGGACTAGGTCGATTTGTGTAAGATGTCCCAAGATATTTATTTATCCATAGATCCCTAATCATTATGCCAAACTTAGCTTGTCCCGACATAGCCATGCCGAAACGTATATTAAGTTTTATATATATACCATGGCATTAGGGCGGACTCCACAGGATGAAAATTAAACTTTCCGAACAGCAAAGATGAAAGTATAGGTACCTATTACATATATCTTAATTAAAAAATGTAAACATGTAATAGTCATTTCATTACTTATTAGTAAGTATTATAGATTCAACTAAAAGTGCCATTGCGGATCTTGCGGACATCCCCGAGGCCTTGACATTGACATTACCTATGTTTCCATTGTTAAGTGCATAATTACTTATAAGTTATAATAATAAATATTGACCTACAATACATACTGCATTAGGTACTTCTACTTATTATACGCGCGGTCGTCATCACTGATCATAATGAAATGGGGAAATACCATATGATACATCTGATCAGGGTTCACACAAGCACTCATTCAGCTCAGGGTTTAGCTAGGTAGCACAGTGTGCGATATTTCCTTACTACAAGTACTACAAGTAGGTACTATACCAGCGAAACTCATTTACAAAAGTAAAAGCCAAAAGTTTTCGGGTTATTGCTGAAACATCCAAAAAATACATACTTAGTAAGTTCTTTATTTTTTATATACCTAAACATACGGCCATTTTATTTAACCACTAGCTATGCCCGCGACTTAGCGCGCGCGTGTATAGCTGGCTTCTCACCCTTGATATCTTAATAGATACATAATATATATAATCAAATCAACCTCGGGAATAAGGTAGTACAGTAAGTGAATTTTAGCGCCATATTCTGTACCTATAGGTGAAGGGTCCACGGAAAAAACATATCCAGTGCTTAAAAAAATCAGGGCAAATTTACACCTTATTCTGTTAAAAGTAAGGTGGTTTGCCTTCTGTAATTTCAAGTGACTAGACATGTTCTTTCCGTAGACTCTTCAGTTACTTCATTTTTCGTAGAACCATAATTCATTATCTATTTTTACGTTACTAATAAATCGTCGGCTGACAAGCAAAACTCACTATAAAAACGGTCACTACTCTTAGCAACCTCTTATGTCAGTATGAAATCAGAACTGAGATACGATCTCTATTTCAAGTTATTTGTTACTTGAGTTTTGGTTGTCAATCGACGAAATAAGGTGGAAGTTCTAGCTAGTGCGCAATTTGTCAACAGAAATATATTTATTTGAATCACGATATTTTGCTCATATATAAATCTACATAAAGTATTGTCATGTGTTTTGGTAAAGGAGTTTGTTAGTTTTGTTAAATAGTATTTATATTATAGGGTGACAATATCAAAATTTCTCAAAATGCAAATTTTCTGAGTCAGCTCAAGCAGGTCTGCCAGCAAAGGTGCTTTTGCTGGCAGACCCAATAGATGGCACTTCATTACAAGTTTCAATGTCACATATTCGGACATTGGAAATATTAACACACAGTCCTAATAACCGTCAGCCTGTCTTAAAATTATGCAAATAATTTAGATGTAAGCTAATTATTTCAAAGTTGGGATATGAAGCATTAAAGGTACATAGGTACATTAATCATCGTTTAAATGCCCTAGTAGTCGATTTTATCTTATCGATGGCAACTCAAACTATAATGACGAGTACTGGTAAAGCGTCGGGTACTATTAGAAAGAAAGAAAGAAATGAGAATACGGTAGGTATAGGTCTGTACCGGTAAAAATGCTTTCATGCGCTCATCATGGCTAAACTTCAATAAAACAGAGCTTGCGTTTAAATAAATACATATATTCGCCGTGTGGTGACGGCAGTAAGAATACATTTGTCACCACCCCAACTCCTCCTGCGGGTGTCGTAAGAGTCGACTAAGGGATTGAAGTGTCACTGACCATTCTACAAGATTGATGATGGGCAGCAGCGTCATCCTAGTGGACACAATACTGCGATCGCCAATCCGCTTGCCCAGCGTGGCGATTATGGGTATTTACCTCCTAATGCGTCTATACGCATAGTTAATAGGAGAGGCTTACGTCCAGCAGTGGACTATCATAGGCTGATGATGATGATATATTCCCCGAATTAAATTTAATCGATGTCAAAAGCACTATGCTTGTGCATGACTCTATCTTCGTATAATATTTTCCTCGTGAGATAACAAATGTTTGCTGTATTGTCAGTTTATTGATTGTGAAGTACAGGGATAAAACTACTAACTGTAGGTAACTAGGAAATGGGTATTGTGTACTTAAAACTTAAAACTAACAGTCGTTACAGTCGTGACCATAGTACTTACAATGCTAAGAAATATTATTATAGGTTAAATAATAATTATTTGGGGGTACCATGCGACGATATACAGGGTGGAAAAAACGAATGCCACATCTATGGCAACTACCTTAAATATTGTAAATAGCACATTTCGTGTTAGGGAGACTTTCCTTTGTTCTTAAAAACAACAAATTCTGCATTTAAGGGTTTGTGAAAAATCGTTTGCCTCAGTCGGGAATCGAACTGGTCAAATATGACAAAATAGTACGCCCGTTAGACGGCTTTTATGACTCGAGTTAGTATTCCACTTACTGACCCTGACGCATACAATGTTATTCATCACACTTGCCGACACAAAAATAAGTTTTAAGAGATAATATTATTTAATGACGTACTGACATTTCTATTACTCCCTAGGGAATTTCACTTTTCTATTACTCCCGCTACGCACGCAAGCAATGGCGCGCTTAGACAGCAAGTGTGATGAAAAATAACACGCCGTATTTTATGATCGCTACTTTATTATATTTTTAACCTTTTGATTTAATTACTTTAATTATTGGTAATGGTAAGTTACCTAAATATCAAGTAAAAGAACACAACGTACACCCATTTCAACGTTACATTACATCAGAGGCCGGGAAGATGAGGATTTCCGGCCAAGTTGGTATACAGGGTGTAATCGATAAGTGTATACAGGCCATAATTCCGTAAATATAAGAGATTATCAGAAAACTTTTAACTGATATCGAAAGTACGTTACCCAACGAGTAAAATTACATTAATAACTTTTTCTAAATAGATAAAATAATATTAAAAATACTAACTTAAAACGCTCCCATACATTTAGTATGACGACTTACAGCCTTAAAGTATGTCGGGTGTCGTAAGAGATAAAACTGTTAGAGATTCGTTATTTGTACGAATACACTGGAATAAAATAATAATACTACCGTTTATGAAATAGTTAATCTATCATTTATTCTTAAATAAAAAAATATTCGTATTAAACTAGTCTTTGAATGAACGGTTACGTACTAAATGTATTGGAGGGTTTGAAGTTAATATTTGAGATATTTCTGATTTTATTTCAAAAAAGTTATAAGTGTAATTTTACTCGTTGGGTAATGCCCTTTCGATATCAGTTTTTTTTTTTCAGATATCTCTCATATTTACGGAATTATGGCCTGTAAATACTTATCGATTACACCCTGTATACGGATAGGTAACGAAGCCGGGAATCAGTTTTCACGCCGAGGCATGTATAGTGCTTTTCTCAAACATATAAAGAAATACAAAAAAAAGATAATGTTGTCGAAATTAAAAAAAAACCGGCCAAGTGCGAGTCGGACTCGCGCGCGAAGGGTTCCGTACCATTATTAATTTATCATTTTAAAATACAGTTAAATCAACCAACCTCAAAAACTATCTAAATAAACAAACCAAAAATCGTTGATAGAATTTATTAATGTGCATAACATATATTTTTTTTTAGAATTTTATACCGCGTGGTTTAAAAAATAGAGGGGGGGGGACACATTTTTAAGACTGTGACAACTGACATCTCGAAAACAGTTCGTTTAAATAAAAATAAGATTTATAAACCTTCAAATCATTTTCAAAAACCTTTCTATTAGTTAATACCCCACATGCTTATACACCAAAAATAGTACATTTCCTAACTAGTGCGGGAAAACTTTTTTCGGCGAGGGTGAAAGTTGGAGCCCGAGTGAAACGAGGGCGACAATCACCCGAGTTAAAAAAGTTTTTGCACGTGTAAGGGACAATTTTTTTCATAACAAGCGCGTCAAAAAGGGAAATTACCGCTCGCGAAGCGTGCGCAAAGTTCGTTTTTGCGCACTAGTTAGGAAAAAATAATTCTATCCCTCAGTTACATGTATCGAGGGCCCCCACCCCAATGATTTTTTTACAATATAGTATCATAACCGTGTAGCGGTTTATACAACACATATCCTTGCCAAATTTCATTATTGTAGCCTTTATAGTTTCCGAGTAAATCGGCTGTGACAGACGGACATGACGAATCTATAAGGATTCCGTTTTTGCCATTTTGGATACGGAACCCTAAAAAGTTACTTCGCAGGCCTGAAAAGTGTTATGAAATTCCATTTCCATCCCAGTGAGTTACTGCTCCCTAAAAGCTATACTTCCGAGTTCCGAGTCTATTTTAAGGAACGTAAAGACAATATTTCATTGCTTGTTTGAGAAAAGCATTTATAGGTATTCTTTTTACGAGAAGATAAACAATAGCTTTTTTCACGAAATAGGTAAATTTAAGGTTTTACCTACTCAGAATCACAAGCTGTTGCGATACTAACGGGTTGGCTTAAAGCAAAGTACATACCTACCTATAACGTAAAACTACAGGCAATAAGTCATTGAATTATCGATTTTGTAATCACTAACTAGAGGATATTGGACAAAAAAAGCATAGCTTGAAATAATAACAAAACACCCGGTTTTATATATTTTAATTTTTTTAAATAACTTGCCCATGAATATGCACTACACTACACTTTGGACAAGTTTTAAAAATACTTTAGTTCATTATTCTCAGAATTTCACGGATATTTCACATGCAATGTCCGTTTTCACCCATTTTTCTAGTTGCGGAAAAATTGCCAGAATAGAAATTCACTGATAATTTAATTTTAGTCTCGAATCAAGTTCCCTTATATCAATACATAGATTCAAAAGTATTTAAAAATGTCTAAAAAGTTGTCTTTACCTGAGACTTAATAATAATAACATATGAGTTTATGTAGCTCTGCCACGGCCACGTAAAATGAGTGAAAACCGACATTCCATGTCTTTCAACGTTTCTAAAACTCGATTACTTAGGAGATGTTTAATGTTCCAAATATAAATTACCAAAATAGTTAAAACTAGTTATAGAAAAATACTTCCGACAATTTACTTAAACGTTGTCCAAAGCAAGACTTGGAGGGCCAGAAATAGCTACACAAATCGGAGTGAGAACTTCATAAATATACTGCGTCAATTAGATACTATACAGGGTGGTCCAAACCTTGACGTCAATTTTTTTTTTTTAGATTCCTCACCTCATGTGCTATCAGAATATACCCTATGTATGTTAGCCGATTTTTTATAGTTTTCGAGTTATGAATTTTTGAAATTTTTTTTTGAGAAATTCTGGAATGAAGAAATTTATGAATAAAAAAAAACTATTGGGTTTTTTAACTAGTTTCTTTTTGTAAAAGTATTACTACAAATAAAGCATTTGACAACTGACAAACTGACAAAAAAATTAGCGTCCTCACTTTGATACAAGTAGGATAAAAAAATACCAAATTCAAAATTTTACGTTAAAAACGCATTTAATGTACCTACGTAAATAAAAAAAAACATATCCCAAGGAATTTTCGTATTCTAAAGACCGCCCTAGACCTTGAGCCTTCGTAAAAGCAATGAAAAAGTGGTACTTAATGATGAGGATTTTTCGGAGTAGTCGGTCAAATAAACTTAAAAAAGCTTAAAATTTTAAAGTAGTAAAAAATTACTTGAATAACTACACAAATTGAGTTTTCGTGGTATTTTCTGTCTTCGTTTATTGATAAGAACAACAAAACAGACGAAATTTTACTTTATTTTTAAATTAAAAATTTATAAGTTTTTTTAAGTTTATTTGACCGACTACTCCGAAAAATCCTCATCATTAAGTACCACTTTTTCATTGCTTTTACGAAGGCTCAAGGTCTAGGGCGGTCTTTAGAATACGAAAATTCCTTGGGATATGTTTTTTTTTATTTACGTAGGTACATTAAATGCGTTTTTAACGTAAAATTTTGAATTTGGTATTTTTTTATCCTACTTGTATCAAAGTGAGGACGCTAATTTTTTTGTCAGTAAATGCTTTATTTGTAGTAATACTTTTACAAAAAGAAAATATTAAAAAAAACTCACTACTTTTTTTTATTCATAAATTTCTTCATTCCAGAATTTCTCAAAAAAAAATTCAAAAATTCATAACTCGAAAACTATAAAAAAAATTTTTGACGTCAAGGTTTGGACCACCCTGTATAATATCATATTAGCTGTTTGTGATTACAAATTCAATTAACCAATAGCCTTTGCCTTTATGTCTATGTAGTGTAAAATAAAAATACTCATTAATTTAAGCGAACCTTGAGAAAAAACGTCAACTTTTTGTTTTCCATTTTTCAAACTCTTTGTACCTACAGAGGCTACAAAATTTAAAACGATAGAAAATTTTACGACGTTTTTTCTCGTAGTTTTTTCTTGATTGAAAGAACTCGTCATTCTTAAAAACCATAAAATATACCTACCTACAGTACCTAACTCCAAAAAGTTTTTGTTGGATTGTTCTCGCGAAAATGCCCACCCACTCGTCGTAAGCACATTGTTAAGGGTTGCTCGAGGTATTATGGCGCTCGAAAACAACAACTTTTTTTAATACTCGATAAAATTCACATTAAAAAAAACCTAATTAATTTATGCCCTTAACATAAATTGACCTATAGGTAATTATGATTTCAGTAATTCCTGAATGAAAACAATAAGGCCCATAGTGCTCAAATGGACGATTGCAAAAAAAACCTAAGTGCTCATTTATGTGTTTTGTTGTAATATTTTCTTCGGTTACCGCGAGGATTATCGTGGTCTGCAGATGACTGCAGATCACGAAACCTGTAAAGTGTTCGAAAAGGCAGAATGAAGTTAAAATTAGTTAATATACGCGAGTTTATCCGTTTTCATAGTTTTATTTCATGTTTTGTTGTACTTAAACAAAATATACCATCATATTTTTGTGTTACGAAGTTACCCAATATGTTGTTTGTATGACTAGCTGGCGTAGGTAACACAATGGAAACGTTCGCTATTTGGGCTTTCATTAAGTCCTTAACTATTTTTGGGATCGATCTCTAAAATATCTGAACATGGACGCGCTATGAAAATAGAGGGCTACTCAGATGTTCCGGTATAAATATCTGATGGCGACTATAGATAGGTATCTAATGTATCTATCTCTTTTTTTTGTTTTTTCAGTTGCAAATAAATTTTATCCCGGGCTATTACAAAAATGGTGATAAGTACAAGATATAAAATATGAATGTATTAAATTTAATATAATGAATGATAAATACATTTGTGACAACAATAGGTACAACTTATCTTAACTAATCTTAACCATATCCTAAAATAAAATAATATTATAAATTAAACTAAGTTTATCTCTTTTAGATAAATTATATTTCGTGGGACCTAGTACCTACGAGTAGATAGTTCGGCAGATAACAAATTAGTGCAATAGTGTAAACACGAGAAACCGTTACTCAAAATTCTATGGAAATGTTGCCTGTATACTTTATTTTTACGACGGAATTATAAGGGGTTATAAGGAGCTTGGGATGCCGATGCCAACTCACAAAGCTATTGGTTATAAATTATAAATAGCTACAAACATCCGAGCGTCACAGATAACAATAACTCATTTCAAAAGAGATGTTTCTTTGTTAACTATCTCTTTACCTGTTGATCTTTAAATACCTGCCTGTTTTTTTATAAACATGGGTGGGTAAGGTTTTCACAGATCTTAGGTCTATTTCTTAAAAGCTTGTAACTTGTAATACGTTTTTTATCTAACGAAAGATGTCAGAAGAGACTATGACTTGCAGTATTTAAGATTTACAAATTACTTACAAGCTTGATAAACGGACCCCTGAAGTTTTTGACGGTGTCCTTGCCTACCTGTGCCTGATATGTGAGATATGTGGCACATATTTATTTGTTCCCGGTTCTGACAGATGGAGATTGTATGATATTTTTAAGTATCTATAAACAGGTTGTGACAATAAAAGATACGTGATTGTATTTTAAGTGTTGGATACTTTGGTTTTGTAAGACTGTCGTCCAAAAACACCAACCCTCCGTAGGAAATGAAAATTATTTGCCTTAATTTACCTTAATATACAGTAAATGTTGTTCAGTACAACCTACCAAATCACCCCCTTCAAGGTATTCAGTGGCTAGTGTGACACCCTGTATCCTATATATTTTTTTGTAGGCACAATGTTTATTTGTGGTCAGCCTCCAGCCTAGTTGGTAGTGACCCTTCCTGCGAAGCGAGGTTCCGGGTTCGAATCCCGGCGAAGGCATTATTTGTGTATTTATTTATCACAAATATTTGTTCATTGGTCATGGCTGTCTATGTATTTAAGTATTTATATGTTATATATATATATCTATTATATATATATCGTCGCCTGGTACCCACATGACAAGCTTTAATTGAGCTTACCGTGGGACTAGGTTGATTTGTGTAAGATGTCCCAACATTTTATTTATTTTATTTGTCCCTCAAACGATTATTGTCAAATACTTAAACCGATTCATAATTTCATATTAAGTATTTATACTCTTCACTCGGCTAAAAGAGAAAGACACATAGCGCATGTTAATCGTATCATATTAATATGTTTTTCTTTGGACTTTCATCGAAATAGATAACCTACTTAAGTAATTGTTGTTATTCATGATGTTACTTGGTAAAAAACAGAAACACACATTTGAGGCATTAGTAGCAAATAATTGATTGCAAAGACGGAGCCACAGATGCTTCGACTTAACAAACTCAAGGACGAACCACCCTTTAATGTTTTCTATCACAAAACCCTGAAAGCCACATAACCCCAATAGCAAACAACGGGGCTCTGTTACTTGTTAGTACACCATTTGTGGGTAAATATCATGAATACGATACGTCCAATATGATATCATTCAATTTTACTGCTTTAGACGCGACCCCCGATAACCCGGGCTAACTATCGCCCAGCCTCTCCTAGATGCCGTCCACACACGATTCTACTAATGAAAGGTTATAATGTGATTATTGTGATTAAATAAATGATGATCTGCCACCTAACACCGCGTTTATAATCCACCCTACACGCAGAACTAGTTAGCTCTCATAAACTTTATTTCTCGTGTATGACATACGACATCGACAAGACAAATAACTTCAACTCTGGCGCATGATTCGATTTAGAGTCATGAAAATCTCAAAATAATAATTGATTAATTGGACGAGCTCACAGGTCACGGACAGTTCGTTAATGGGTGTCGTATGACTTATAGAAAATTAGAAAATACCTACAAAAACATATTATTTATACGGCTCTTAACAACGAATTACTCAACTATCGTAATGACATCGATCTCATTTGAGAGGGCATTAATAATTGTTGTTACGCAGCTGATAAGATGAATATGGGTTCAATATAACAAAATTCACACTAAAGGGAAATTTACTGAGACGCCGAGACAGTTGTCTGTTGATAGAAGTGTGTAATTGTTTACCGAGATGTAGGTAAGAATAGGTACATTTGTTTCCTATGTTCTAGATATGACTATGGGCAATGGGCATACAAAGCGCGGGTGGTGTGGTGCACCATCAGAGTGCGACCGGCCGCCAACCCTGACGAGGGCGCCGCCCACTGCTTTGATAACGACTCGATCCTCATCGTTGTTGTCCTCCTCTTATCAGAAACCTGTTGTTTACTTATACATCTCACACGTTATTTTGTACGCGAACAGAATGAACACAGGTCTTAATTAATTTCAAATTTCTAGACGCACTTAATTCATTCACAAGGGATGCACCGCCGAGTTACGTATTCAGATTAAAGTGAAATTAAGAATGGAGAAGTAAAAGTTCGATTTAAGTATGTCTTAATTAACTTGCCTTAGGTTGTCATTATTCAGTTTGAGTTTCGTGATAGACAGGCCGAGTTCTCGGAAACTGTGGTCTGCAATGTCCGGCAACTGCGAGTGGGATATATCGAGTCCAATTTTTGTTTCTGGGCTGAATTTGTTGGTGAGGGCTTTTGCGATCTCTTCGTAGGCTTTGATTCGATGGCAGAGAACGAGGATGGCGCCGGTGTTGGAGTCCTCGCGGCGGCAGGTGCACGGGGAGATCTCCCGGCGCATGGCGCAGTGGAGGCTGGCCCCGGCGCCGAGCTGGCCGGCCAGCGCGCACAGGATTGTGGCCGCGAGCACGTGCTTCTGCGCAACCATCGTGCGTACCGTGCGGGGCTGATCGCGCTACTGCCGCCGCGAAACTCCGACGTCCCGACGGCGCGCGCTCAAACAAAACACCCCGCGCCACTCTGATCCATTTCGTGCTCGAGTGGGTGCGAGTACGAGTAGCCGCGGAAATCGAACTTTACAATTCTTCTAATAAGTATTTATACTGTATAAGTAGGTATCTACGCGTAAGGATGATGTTTTTTAGCAGGGTGCGATCTTATTATAGAAAACTGCGTAGCGCGTGGGGCAAACATGGAATTATTTGCATGCTCTTGTGTCAATACTGCACGCAATGTTTCCCTCCTCGTGCAAATTTCGCACACACAAAAATTAAAAAAAAATAAAATCAAAAATTAAGATAAAAGATTACTACAGAAGACAACAACGTATAAGGGGCAAAATGCTTATGGTTTGTTCAGAACTTAGGATTAGAACCTTGTAGGTAATAAACCTACGTTGTTGCAGCTTGGAAGTTTAGTTAGGTTTTCGTACTCAAGCTGCTTTGTGGCCAAAAAGTCTATTCCCGATTTTTGGTTTGAATACTTATGGCTATCGCAGATGCGCCAATGCCCGACGCAGGCCCAATACTTAATGTCATAATATTGACAGAAGGGTGTCTAAAATTGGGTCTTAACATGACGATTATTGGGGTGTTTACGTTACTGAGTTGACTCCTTACTGAAATAACAGCTCACTAAGAGAGGAATCTCTTCAGGCTGTATAGTGTACAGGTACAGGCCTGCTAGTCTACCGTCATGCTTACCATAGAAAAAGAAACGTCGGACAACCCGACCCGGAACGATCTAGGGTCAATCATCCTTTAGTAGAAGATGGTGATTATGAAATGTTACCAAAAAATACCTATTAGGACCGTATGACCTAAGCAATATGTCGCACGGCACGAGCATAAATAAAATGAAGAAAGACAACTGAGCTCTCCGCCCACCTGTTAGCGGAAACTGAGGCCCATGGACATAGTGACCAAAAAATCGCCTATGAGCAGCCTACCCTGAGGACTTGGATGGATTGCCTCTATGCCAGTACACCGGCTATCTTACCCCTAAACTGGAACACAGTACTAACTGTTTAGCGGCAGGTTCACATGGATAAGTTAACAACTATGGGCAACGATAAAATGCTGCCCAAATTTGTTTTCCAAAAGAATTTATGGACGCGGGTCTACAACCACCAATTTCTGATGGGAACGACCTTATTTGGTACACTGACGGATCCAAGACTGGATCCGGTAGGGGCGCAGGCATTTATGCAAACGACTACCGTGGTAGTGTTAGTATGGGCATTTGGGCAACTATGCGACTGTACAAGAGTACACTATACAAGCGGAAACCTACCCGATAATTGCCTGTGCACAGGAGATTATAGATAGACAGACTCAAGGTATGAATATCTATATCTTAAGCGACAGTCAAGCAGCACTGAAGGCCCTTACGGCACCTAAAGTGGACTCTATCTAGACAAGTATTCAACGGCATCCAAGCTCTGAACAAACTTGGAAGGCGAAACAAAGTGCAACTGGTATGGATCCCAGGGCACGAGGACTTCTTTGGCAATGAAAATGCAGATGAGCTTGCAAGAGGGGGTCCTACAAACAACTTTGTAGGCCCTGTACCATTTGTGGGACTCTCACAAGGAACTATAAAAACAGCCATGAAAGAGCGAGTTAGATGGAAGCACCAGGAAGATTGGAACAATCTGACGAGGCTCAGGCAATCAAAGCTCTTTATGCACGGAGTAGACTCGGGCTGGAGCAAAAAGCTTCGGAAATATAGCAAAAGACAACTGAAACTCATAACGGGGGTGTTTACGGGACTGAAAAAGGTAAAAAGGGTGACGAAGTGAAAAAATCAAGTTGGGTATCGTTTCTATGGTTTATCGGGACGTAGATCACGAATACAATAACGATTTTAAAATTTAACGCGGCGGACGTGACATACTATGTACACGGTTATGGTGTAATGGGGTAAAATTCGAAAAATATCAATATAATTTTATTATTTATCTATATATAATTATAAAAGAAGAAGCTCCCTGATAAAGATACACGCACAGCCTAAACCCCTGGTCCTATAGACTCCAAATTTGGCACGTAGGTTCCTTTTAT
Organism: Thaumatotibia leucotreta; assembly: GCA_025490895.1. NCBI lineage: Eukaryota > Metazoa > Arthropoda > Insecta > Lepidoptera > Tortricidae > Thaumatotibia > Thaumatotibia leucotreta. Next base: position 37,209 of record JALPQI010006310.1, read on the forward strand.
GGTGTAGACGAGCACTAAGGAAGAAATAAGATTAGTTGAACTATTTGATCCCAAACTTCGCAAGAGTATTCTTTAAAGTAATTGAGTAAAGGTATATTAAAGGTTTTTTGAAAATTCAACCCCTGAAAAAGGTAAAAAGGGTGACGAAGTGAAAAAATCAAGTTAGGTATCGTTTCTATGGTTTATCGGGACGTAGATCACGAATACAATAACGATTTTAAATTTTAACGCGGCGGACGTGAAATACTATGTACACGGTTATGGTGTAATGGGGTAAAATTCGAAAAATATCAATATAATTTTATTATTTATCTATCTATATATATAAAAGAAGAAGCTCGCTGATAAAGATGCACGCACAGCCTAAACCCCTGGTCCTAGAGACTCTAAATTTGGCACGTAGGTTCCTTTTATGGTGTAGACGAGCACTAAGGAAGGATTTTTAAAAATTAACCTTCTAAGGGGTTGAAATAGGGGTCCAAAGTTTGTATGGCGAAATAAGATTAGTTCAACTATTTTATCCGAAATTTCGCAACAGTATTCTTTAAAGTAATTGAGTAAAGGTATTTTTAAAGTTTTTTGAAAATTCAACCCCTGAAAAAGGTAAAAAGCGTGACGAAGTGAAAATATCAAGATGGGTATTGTTTTTATAGTTTATCGAGTCGTAGATCACGAAAACAATCACGATTTAAAATTTTAACGCGGCGTACGTGAAATACTATGTACACGGTTTTGGTGTGATGGGGTAAAATTCGAAAAAAAGAATACAGTTTTATTATTTATGTTCATTTCTGGTTCTAGAGATTCCAAATTTAGCGCGTAGGTTTCTTTGAGGATGTGTGGGTGCTCTAAAAAAGGTCAAGTCGAAATCCACTCCCTAGAGGGTGCAATGGGGGTCCAAAGTTTGTACTTATGGCGAAACAAGATTAGTTGGACTATTTTGTCCGAAACTTCGTAGAATATTCTTCAAAGTAATAAAGATATGTTGCAGGTTTTTTGAAAATTTAACCCCTAAAAAAGGTAAAAAGGGTAATGAAGTGAATAAATTATGTTGGGTATCGTTTTTATAGTTTATCGGGACGTCGATCACAAAAACAATATCGATTTTAAAATTTAACGCGGCAGACGTGAAATACTATGTACACGATTATGGTGTGATGGGGTAAAATTCGAAAAATATCAATGTAATTTTATTATTTATGTTCATTTATGGTTCTAGAGATTCCAAATATAGCATGTAGGTTTCTTTAAGGGTGTAAGGGTGCTATAAAAAAGGTTAAGTCAAAATCCACTCATTATGAGTGGGGGTCTAAAGTTTGTACGGGGAAACTTGACTATTTAAACTGTTTTATCCAAAACTTCACAGGAGTATTCCCACACATAAATGACTAAAGACATGTTTTAGGGTTTTTTGAGAATTCAACTCTTGAAAGTGGTAAAAAGATTAAACAGTAAAAACAACATGATTATCGTTTCTATAGTCTATCGTGTCACTGTACCGAGGTTACGTGAAATACCATCTCCTCTGTTATGGTCTTATGGTCTCTCATATACGGGCTTGCGGGTTATTAGAGGGATTTCGTTTTTGTGTTTATTTCTGATTCGAAAAATTCTAAATATAGCATGTTAACTTACGTTAATAACCTTTTAAGTTTTCCTGAGTTTTCACGTGATAGTAATCAAAAGTACATATATCTGTGTATCCACAAGGTGTTTTTTATAAAGTCGAAACAGCCGTCACCATAAATTTTGTCATTTTTGATCCAATTGTGTAAATCGATGTATCGGGATCCCAGAGGTTCTTATTAACAAACTGCAAAAAAGGCTGCCTATTCAATTTCCGTTTCGATATTGTCCGTCATAAAAATCGGTGGTAATCTGAAGTTCTAACTGATCTGTTCATCATAATGAAGCAGAAGTCAAATTTGTAAGAAACGGTAACAATATTGACTTACTTCAAATGTTAATCGACTCGGATAATTATGGTCATCTTTGTAAGGCCTGGGAAACGACAATTATGATAGTTTATCATCAAAACACAACAATCACCTATGTGAGTGTGTATGTAAACTTTTAATTATAAAAAAACATTTGTCGGTTACCAGATGGTAAAGATGACCATGATAGCGGATTTTGATAATAATCGATATCTGAAATGTCAAAATATTTCAAGTAATGAATTTGAGGTAAAATTTGCACAAAATGGTCGGCACCTTGAATTTATTTAGTTTGAATCCGACTTTAATAAAAATCGGTATATTAGGATCCAAGGTGGTTTTTCATAACGATTTTGAGGTAGGTACAAAAAGTGAGAAGCTATCACCTCTAAAATTTCTAGAACTTTGATTTAATATTGATAAAAATCGATACAGAGAAGATGAAAAGTTCTTCATATGGAATTTGAAGTCAAAATTGCAAGAAAAGTCTTAAGTTTAATACGACCGTGATAAAAATTGATAGAACGCGGCCGAACCACGGGGAAAAGCACCATCCGCCACACTTAAATCGGTGAAGGCAAACGCGAGATAATCGCGGGAAAACATTAACACGCAGTGAATAGATATTAGAACGCGGGCGAAGCCGCGGGTAACTGCTAGTAATAATTATAAATATCATGGGACTTAGTCCCACGGTAAGCTCAATTAAAGCTTGTGATGTGGGTACCAAGCGATGATACATAATTATAATAGATTTATAGGTACAGTCGAGTGCATTAATATATAGACACATTTGTAAGGGATCAGTATGGAGAAGTGTATATATATTAATGCCCTTGACTGTAAATATAGATACTTAAATACATAGACAGCCACGACCAAGGAACAAATATTTGTGATATATAACTACGGAACTCTACACTAAGCAGGGGTTGACATGCTTTTGGCCGGCGTTATTACTTTATCTTTATCCATTGGTTTTATTTAACTCTTTAAACACAACCTGCTATAGCGTAATAAACGGACATGCTTACAATATTATTGCAAAATTTCAGGGACTCTTTTTTTTCGTTCGAAAGTAATTCTTAGTAGAGTTATTACAAAAATCCAAAGAGTAAAAAATGTAAGTTAGGGTTAATTCCTACTCAAGATCCAAAAATCATAAAATTTTAAAGTCTGCATCATCATTAATAAGATAATTTCACCTGATAACTTGGAATTTATAGGTACTTACCTACGTACGTACATTATACTTGATCCTTCATACTTGCTTACTTTACTTCAGTGTATTGAATTTAGCGCAAGCTATGATATTTTTTAGTCATTAAATAACTTAGTATTGGATATTTACTTAAAATAAGTTAATGGATAGACTGTGATCTAGATAAACATAATTAGTAGGTACCTATTTAATGGCTACAAACACTTTACATCCTGATACGGATGTGACATGTGACTTTAGGAAATACCAGTATTTTGAATCATGAACTTTTTCAAGGAAATATGTGATTCCACGTTAATTATAAATTACTGCTTGAGTAGGCACCTACACGGCCGGATTTAGGGGGGGGGGGGGCAACCGGGGCTACAGCCCGGGGCCTCCACGAAAGAGGGGCCCCACAATAGAGATTTCGAAAAAAAATATTTCAAATTCAAAACTAGTAATTTTTTTTTGAGTATTGAAAGTGATCTACTCCGGGAACTAGATTTAAGCGAAATAATCAACGATTTTTCGGCGAAAAAAGCTCGGAAGATTCAGTTCGTTGAAGCTAAAATTTATTTTCAGATAATTCTTGTTTCCGGTTATATTTCTATGTTTGTTAAATAATAAAATAATCTAAACATGTTTCCACAAAAAATGACTTATTGAAAAACTTGACTGAAAAAAATTGTCTACTTTATTTGGATAATTATTGGGAGCCAGGAGGCCTCCACTCCTTTGTTGCCCCGAAGCCTCTCAACCTCTAAATCGGCCCTGGGTACCTATTTGTTATTTTATTCAAGGGCAAAGGGCAAAGGCACGTTCATACAGATACAGTATATTTTATATTATGCATTAAAGTACTAATACGTATATGTATACAGGATGTTCGTTTCGATTTGCGATAAATTAGACAGGTTACTTGGGCCATTAATAGAAGTTGTCTGGTATATCGGCTTTTGTAAAATTCGATAAAAAATATTTTTATTTGTTTTCATACATAATAAATGAAATGGTAAGTGTGAGAGAACCTTAAGAATAAAATAAAAGTTAATCTCAGGTGACTGACGGCACATGTCAAAATAAGTAACATTAGAATGTAATAAAGGTTGCAATACACATGTTCAGTGATTAAACTTATTTTTTTAATAACCCAATAACGGTAAGAGTTAAAACACTAGTTTCTTAGAGAAATTAATTATATTTGACCAAAATAAGCTTCTCTTAAAGTTATAGCATATGAAGAAAAACACGCTGTATAATATTCGAATACCTGTACCTACACATTTATATTGTTTTTTTTTCTGAATTGTCAATTATTTCGATTATTGTATGATATATGACTCTGGCCAACAAGCTTGTAGGAAATGGCGGCTTTAAGTTTACAGCCAAACCGGTAGAATTGTTTCATTACAATCTACATCATTAAAAATACTGCTAAATTCATGTGTTATTTAAGTAATCAATTCTTACCATTAGTTTGTGCCATCAGGTACGTTACGATAAACCATTAAAACAATAATAAAAAAGAGAACTGGCGCAAACCTGTGGTACTAAGCACCGAGGACCGCAGGGCGGTATGGAAGAGCAAGGAGCTACACGGGCGGTTCTACAAGTCCCTCACGGGACCTGACGTAGATCTGCTCGCGTCGGTGAACTGGCTACGATTCGGGGACCTCTTCGGAGAAACCGAGGGTTTTGCCTGTGCAATTGCTGACGAGGTTATCATGACGAATAACTACCGGAAATATATCCTGAAGGACGGTACGGTCGACATTTGTCGGGCATGCCGCCGTCCCGGTGAGTCACTCAGGCATATTATTTCCGGTTGTTCTCAGATTGCTAACACCGAGTACTTGCACAGACATAACCTCGTAGCCAGTATTATACACCAGCAGCTTGCTCTTCAATACGGCCTTGTGGACATCGAAGTGCCATACTATAAGTACACAACTGCACCAGTTCTCGAAAATGGTCGTGCCACGCTCTATTGGGATCGACCTATCATCACGGACAGGACTATTGTAGCCAATAAGCCTGATATCGTGCTGGTAGATCGATCGCAGCGCCGGGCTGTGCTCGTCGACGTCACCATCCCCCATGATGAGAATCTCGTGAAGGCCGAAAAGGACAAGTCCAGTAAGTACCTCGACTTGGCCCACGAGATAACCGCCATGTGGGATGTTGACTCGACGATCATAGTCCCGATAGTCGTTACAGCGAACGGTTTAATAGCGAAGAGTCTCGACCAACATCTTAAGAGTCTCTCGCTAGATGGCTGGATCAAGGGTCAGATGCAGAAGGCGGTAATCCTGGACACGGCGCGGATAGTCCGTCGGTTCCTCTCTCTGCGACCTTAACCACCGGCAGCTTGGGCCCGCCCCGTTGCCGGCGGCACCCTAGGTTAGGTTTTTATAATGTGTTTATATTTTATATTGTTTTTGTATGTTGTATTGTATTTTACTTTTATAACCATATTATATCAACCTAGCCTAAGAGAATATTAAAATAAAGGGAATATTAATATATAATTTAATGAACGTATTGCGAAAACAAGGTCTAAGGCGCCTAGCCTTGTAATGTAAGGGATTGCATATACCCGAGAAATTTGACCGGTGGTTGCTAAGACCGAGTGGCCGAGAGGTACAGGCATCAGCCGCGAAAGCTGAGTACGTGGGTTCGATCCCCACCTCGGACATTATTAGGTGATCTTGGTCGTTTTTCTTTGGTATATGACATCTAATATTTACAATATAATTTAATATTTCTTTAAGCGATTTATTTAGGTACCTACTACATTAATCGCAACCTCTATTGACGGTGACTTCACGCGAAAGTTATTAAATTAAGAGAACATATGTCGATTTTAAATTAAAAAAAAAATAAAAAGACGCCACTCGCCATAATAAATTGCCTTTCGAATGCGGTTCTGAATTTTAGTTGACAAGTGTCACCCTATACCGGGTGTTACATTAGTCGTGATACAAACTGTAAAAAACCTGTTAAGATGGTCTTTCTGAACAAGGTTTCCTTCGGGACCCATATGAAAATCTTTATTTTTTTTAAGACTAGTACAGTTCGAGTTCATTAATACGTATATGTACATTTTTTCAGACTGATTTCTTACAAATGTGTTTACATAATAATGAAACGAGACTGAAAATCATGAACACTAGTGTACCGATCTGTATGAAAACCGTAATTTTTTTTCGCGAATTTCATATACATAGTTAGACCATCTTAACTGGTTTTTCACAATTTGTATCACGACTAATGTAACACCCAGTATTATGGTAGAGTTATGGTTGTTGAGAATTGGACATACGCACGGGAGGAGACGTGCGGGGAGCTGGCAGAAGACGACGTTACCACGGCCGGCCGCCGGCGACCCGCGAGCGACACTCGGCTTAACCTACTCCGTCGGCGACAGACGACACCGAAATTAATTTCTTTTATAATTGTTTGGCCGAGATTCTCTCTGTATTTAAGGGTCGGATAGATGTGGGAATTTTTTCAGATTCTGTCAAATTTCCCCATTTCGCACACACACGCACTTCACGCACACTACCTCATTTTACTGAGTGGGGTCATTGAACCTTGGTGATTTTTTTTAATGAAAGCGGCCGAGTTTGTAATTTATCACTACCTCTTTTGAAAAATTACACTTGTCAAAGTACTAGATGGTAAAAAAGATAGAGAGGGATAGATTTTATAAGACTATCCTTGTCTTTTCGAGTCGATAGTCGTCTCAATGCAATGCAAAAGACAGATTTAATAGGAAGAAGATAAAATGAGTGTTTTAAATCGACACGAGCTAGGAATTTCCTTTTCGCACGTGTATCATACGACGTTTTTCAAAACAGATGGCCCTCTGAAGTTTCGACCTGACAAGAAATGAGCCATTTCTCGCACTAGTGCGGCAAAAATCTGTACTAAAAATGGATTTTCAGTACAGATCAATCAATTTGTTAGTCATCATCAGATATATCTGAACGACCACGGCACTCAAAAATATCTGAGCATGCACACGAACGCTATGATAATAGCGGCCTGCTCAGACATTTATGAGCACCCTGGCCGCTCCGCTATATCAGATGGTGACTGTACAGCATCGTATTCTGATTAGGAAATAGTAAGAGAAAAAAAATCTGTGTTAGAACAAAATGGCTTGGTTCGATATTATGCCTGTTTGACCAACTGGTTGTAAGGCAAGCCATTAGTCCACTATAATAAAAAAAACTATTTTTCTGATCAGAGCACGATACTGTTGAATAGGTATAGGCCCTAAGTATTCACTATCACCAGCTTTTCGTAGACATTCAACTTTCCCACTGCTGTGTGCGCCAAACGCACAAGAGTCCACCAACTATTGCAGTGCCAACGACGCACATTTGCGAGTCCATACCTACTAATTTGAAATTTACAGAGGTAAATATTCTAAATTTATTTATTTTTTCTTTTTGGAGATTATTAAGAAGTTAAATATACCTCAAAAATTGTTTAATGAGATTAATAAGTGTATAGATGTAATGCACAATCTCTTATTTTCGTATATTGAAGAAAAAACCCGATTCTATCTTCTCCACAATTCGCTTCAGTGCAATGGTGAAGTAGTTTCCGTGAAAAGCCAAATGAATGGAATTATGCATTACATTTGTATAATTATTAATGTGACTTACCAGCAGCTATCAGGTTTAAGGGAGCTTATTTTACTAAATTAAATTGCATTCATTATAAAAATAAAAATGCACATAAGTAAAACATTAAGGCATTTATTATATTATCTTAAACGGTAATCAGTACTTTATTTCAAGAATTACAATTACAACTGTAAATTGAAGAATTACAATTACAAGAAAATAGTAGATCTTAAAAAAAATATTACATTTACTAATTTAAATATTAGATGACATATAGGTACTAAATAAATAAACAATATCGAAGTTTACCAATGGTGGAATTTGGAGAGTTGTCCTCAGTTTTGCGGCTGTTGCCTAAACCACTCGGCCACTCCAGTGGTTTATCCTCCTAAGTCCCAAGTGCCTTCTAAAAGAACAAAATGGCGTTCATCATTAAGTCCTGGGTAATAAAATTTTAAAGGTCGTTCAATCACAATGTAAACATTAATTCCATGACGTCAGGACTTAACAATGGTCGCCATTTTTTGTTCTTTAAAACGCCACCTCGGTCTTTCTGACTAAAAATATTTAAAAGGCCCGGGCCTTAGGAGGTTAAGCATCAGCCACTAAAGCTGAGGACGTCGGGTTCAAATTCCACCTATGGCTTTGGTAAGCTTAGGTATTTTTTCTATGGTATATGGCATCAAATATTTAACTTTATATAGGTACATCGTAGTGTTACTACCTTACTTAAAAAAAAATAACTTAAAAAATATTTTATAAAATAATTTGAGTTGTTCCACAAAAATTGTAACCGTTATAATGGCGGGACCAGATCCTGAATTCGATCGATTCATATTGCATTATTTATTAGTACTGAATTAGTACTATTTGGTACCTGTTGTAAAAAAAATTGTACCTCTTCAATTTCAAAGTTATATTCAATCCGTCTGGTCCCGCCATTATAACGTTATAATGGTGGGACCAGGTCCTGAATTCTGTCGATTCATATTACATTATTGAATACTGAATTGATACTATTTGGTACCTTTTGTAAAAAAAATAGTACCTGTTCCACTTCAAAGTTATATTTGAAATAGTCTGGTCCCGCCATTATAACGTTATAATGGCGGACCCAGGTCCTGAATTTTGTCGATTTATATTGCATTGTTTAGTACTGAATTGGTACTATTTGGTACCTGTTGTAAAAAAAATTAGTACCATTTCAAAATTATATTTCGAATAGTCTGGTGCCGACATTATAAAGTTATAATGGCGGGAAATAGTCTGGTTCAAATGGTCTGGCGGAACCACACTATTTCAAATATAATTTTGAAATGGGAGAGGTACTCATTTTTTTACAAGAGGTACCAAATAGTACTAATTCAGTACTAAATAATGCAATATGAATCGACAGAATGTGGACAGAATTCAGGACCTGGTTCCACCATTATAACGTTATAATGGCGGGACCAAATTATTCGAAATATAATTTTTGAAATTGAAGAGGTACTCATTTTTTTACAACAGGTACCAAATAGTACCAATTCAGTACTAAATAATGCAATATGAATCGACAGAATTCAGGACCTGGTTCCGCCATTATAACGTTATAATGGCGGGATCAGACTGATTGAATATAACTTTGAAATTGAAGAGGTACAAATTATTTTACAACGGATCTGGTCCCGCCATTATAATGGTTTAGTCCGTGGGCTAGTCGGCCTGAAATTAGAAAACGGTATAATTTGGGGGTACCAAGTGTCCTTTTTACAGTAGTTAGACATATTCATAAGGATGTTAAAAAAGTATGATAGACATCTCAAAGTGGTAGCTAATAGATATACGGGCTATTTCAAGATTTCCGTTGTATGACAGGTATGGTTAAAATTAGGAGGTACAAATTTTCCTTTTCACGGCTATTAGGTAAGCTTATAAAAACGTCAAAAATGCAAGATTGCCATTTATAAGTCCTACCTAACAAAAATGGGGGCCAATCCAAGATGGTGGATCTCAAGTTTTACAAAATCAAATATATCTCGAGAACTATTAAATATATCTAATTACTCTCTTGAACAAAATTAAAGGCATATCTGTAAGCTTCATATTTTGCATATACACCATATTGCTAAAACCAACCAATAATTAATTATGACCAAATTTATGAAAATTTCGTGATTTTTATTTTTTTTGTGTCGTGTTTTTACATAGTAGTCATGACGCTAGAAAAAATAAATATTTTTTTAAAGATAGTGTATTTAATAAGCTTAAATTTAATGTATATAACTTGTTGGCGGTATTAAAAAAAAGAATTATAAAAATATTTAAATGAATTGTAATCATAATCCACCGCATACTATCTTTAAAAAATAATTTTAGTTTTTTATATTTTTCAATCTTGGTTATTTGAAATAAGCACTATTATTTACGACTGGCACTTCCATCGCCTTTTAAATCACTAAATATACGGTGGATTATGACTACAATTCATTTAAATATTTTTTATGGGTCTTTTTTTTAATACCGCCAACAAGTTATATACATCAAATTAAAGCTTATTAAATACACTATCTTTAAAAAAATATTAAATTTTTCTAGCGTCATGACTACTTTGTAAAAACACGACACAAAAAAAATCAAAATCACAAAATTTTCATAATTTTGGTCATAATTAATTATTGGTTGGTTTTAGCAATATGGTGTATATGCAAAATATGAAGCTTACAGATATGATAATTAGATATATTTAATAGTTCTCGAGATATACTTGATTTTGTAAAACTTGAGGTCCACCATCTTTGATTGGCCCCCCATTTTTGTTAGGTAGCACTTATAAATAGCAATCTTGCATTTTTGACGTTTTTAAACGGTTTTTATTAACTTCACCGCGTATCAACTGTCGTCGATGCTTCAAATCTTGTGATCGATTTTACGACCACTTCTACTGCACCGAAATCAATGAAATTTGGAACTCTTATCAAGTCCCCGTGACAATGCAATGTTATAATATTTGTATCCTTGTATCCTCAAAGCCTGATGCTGCAGACGTACTGCTTACCATAACCGAGAGTGTTAGACACGTGAAAATGAAAGTATAGCATGTTTGGCATAATCAAATACTAACAGCCTGATCTTGACTTCCAACTCCTCACTCCTGATGCTGCAGTACTGCCCATAATAACCGCAAGGTTTATCTTTTATCGATACCTTGATTTTAAAGAAGTTCTTTAGATACTACTGAAGTAGAAACATGCGAATTGAATAATGACGTCCAACTCCTCAAATCTGATACTCCACTTACTCCAGCATTACTGCCTGCCACAACCGCTAGGTTTAGCGATATGTAGATTTTGAAGTACTGCTTTAGATATTTGGTAGAAACATACGGATTTCATTATCATCATCATTATCATATCAGCCGAAAGACGTTCACTGGTGAATATAGGCCTCCCTCAAAGGTTGTCACAAGGACCGGCCCTGTGCCATCCGCATCCAGCGACCTTCACCAGGTCATGAGTCCATCTCGTGGGGGCCTACCCACGCTGAGCCTTCCGGTACGTGACCGCCACTCGAGAACCTTCCTGCCCCAACGGCCATTGGTTCCAAGCGCTACGACCCTCGCCGACTTCCACTTCAGTTTAGCAATTCGAAGAGCTATATCGGTTACCTTCTGCTGCGGATGGTCTCATTTCTAATCCGATATCGCAGAGAGACTCCTAGCATAGCCCTTTCCATTGCCCTTTGGGTGACATTGAGCCTTCTTATGCTGATAGAATGACAGCGTGAGCGAATCGCGTAGCGTAGGGCGAGCCGTCGAGCCTTCGACCTTCCAGCTGATAGAGTGACAGCGTGAGTGGATCGCGTAGCGTAAGGCGAGCCGTCGGCCCTTCGGCCCTCCAGCTGATAGAGTGACAGCGTGAGTGGATCGCGTAGGGTGAGCCATCGGGCCTGCGGCCCTTCAGCTGATAGACTGAAAGCGTGAGTGGATCGCGTAGGGCGAGCTGTTGGGCCTGCGGACCTCCAGCTGCTAGAGTGACAGGGTGAGTGGATCGCGTAGCGTAGGGCGAGCCGTCGGGCCTTTGGCCCTCCAGCTGATAGAGTGACCGCGTGAGTGGATCGCGTAGGGCGAGCCGTCGGGCCTGCAGCCCTCCAGTTGATAGAGTGATAGCGTGAGTGGATCGCGTAGCGTAGGGCGAGCCGTCGGGCCTTCGGCCCTCCAGCTAATAGAGTGACAGCGCGAGTGGTTTGCGTAGGGCGAGCCGTCGGGCCTGCGGCCCTCCAGCTGATAGAGTGACAGCGTGAGTGGATCGCGTAGGGCGAGCCGTCGGGCCTGCGGCCCTCCGGCTGATAGACCCACAGCGTGAGTGGTTCGCGTAGGGTGGGTCGTCGGGCCAGCGGCCCTCCAGCTGATAGACTCACAGCGTGAGTGGTTCGCGTAGGGCGAGCCGTCGGGCCTGCGGCCCTCCAGCTAATAGAGTGACAGCGTGAGTGGGTCGCGTAGGGCGATCCGTCGGGCCTGCGGCCCTCCGGCTGATAGACTCACAGCGTGAGTGGTTCGCGTAGGGCGGGCCGTCGGGCCTGCGGCCCTCCAGCTGATAGAGTGACAGCGTGAGTGGTTCGCGTAGGGCAAGCCATCGGGCCTGCGGCCCTCCAGCTGATAGAGTGACAGCGTGAGTGGATCGCGTAGCGTAGGGCGAGCCGTCGGGCCTGCGGCCCTCCAGCTGACAGAGTGACAGCGTGAGTGGATCGCGTAGCGTAGGGCGAGCCGTCGGGCCTGCGGCCCTCCAGCTGATAGAGTGACAGCGTGAGTGGGTCGCGTAGGGCGAGCCGTCGGGCCTGGGTCCCTCCGGCTTCTCCGGTTGATAGACTGTATGGATTAACCCTTTGGGCCTTCGGTTCGCGTCAGACTGTCCGTCAGACCTGCGGTCCTCCGGTCGGTCGACTGACAGTATGAGTTTATATTTTATTGTCTCAAAATTCGACTTTTATAATGTGTAAACTTAAACTTGATTTTCTCAATAAACCAAATTGATTGATATACGAGTTCCTTATTGTCAGATCTCTGTTATCTAAGGTATTGTATGAATAACATGTGCATTTGAGACACTTCGGGCATTCAAGCTGACATTTTTTAGTATCGGATTTCTAAAAATATCTATTCTGCAGGGATTCCCCTCTCGTTACTCATAAAATAATGTCCATTACGTTTACATATGTGTAGTGATTAAAGCGCGAGAGTTAAACGCTAGCATGCATAATTGTACTACAAACAACATCTTTGATCTAGAATAAGTAGGTATAGTATCGGAAATTAACTCGCAATCGACAATCGCACTAAAAACTTGAAAATAAAATAAGTAAAAAAGTTTTAAGTTAAACGGTTTTTATGCACCAAAAACTAGAAAATAAAAATTAGTTGTAACTAACCGTAGATGCTGCTTTCTGTAGATTAGTCAAGTGAAACTATTATCACTGTAGTCTTCCCGAGTCGGATGCTCAAAGCCACGTTTAGCCCATATGTCAGTAGATTAAGCGTTACCTAATCGGAAACTTTTACGAAACTAAAATAAAAACGTGGGGCGTTATTATAAAGAAACATACAAGTTCAAAATATGTAATTGTACTAATTGTAGCTTGAATTTTGTAATTAATCATCCATCTGTTCCAACACTTCTACAGAGGTAAATAACTTTTATCAAGGCCAGAACAAAACTTATTACACGTCGCTGTCTTGATTTCTATGTGTGTTCTGCGTACGCCCCACGTTTTTATTTTAGTTTGGTAAAAGTTTCCGATTAGGTAACGCTTAATCTACTGACATATGGGCTAAACGTGGCTTTGAGCATCCGACTCGGGAAGACTACAGTGATAATAGTTTCACTTGAATAATCTACAGAAAGCAGCATCTACGGTTAGTTACAACTAATTTTTATTTTCTAGTTTTTGGTGCATAAAAACCGTTTAACTTAAAACTTTTTTACTTATTTTATTATAAGCTTACCTAACAGCCGTGAAAAGGAAAATTTGTACCTCCTAATTTTAACCATACCTGTCATACAACGGAAATCTTGAAATAGCCCGTATGCCTATTAGCTACCACTTTGAGATGTCTATCATACTTTTTTAACATCCTTATGAATATGTCTAACTACTGTAAAAAGGACACTTGGTACCCCCAAATTATACCGTTTTCTAATTTCAGACCGACTAGCCCACGGACTAGTTACCAAAAATTACATTTAGTTTCACACGAGGTATCATTGTTATTAATGTTATTATTAATTACACACGGTACATTTATAAATATTACATTATGTTGTGGAAATAAAGTAATTTTCCATAACTAGCTACGGCGGCTTCGCATGGGTGGAATACTGCTACTAAATATACTATTGTTCATTAATTAGGCAGCCCCTATTGAATAATTATCTAATCTATCTGATTTTGATAAAAACGTCGAGAGGGTTTCGCAGTAACCATAATAATAGCGGGATCAGATCCTGAATTCGATCAATTCATATTGCATTGTTTTACCTTTTGTGAAAAAATATTACCTCTTCTATTTCTAAGTTATATTCAAAATTATCTGCCATTTTGAAAAGAGAGTACCTATCTTTGAAGTTTCTATTACCTGTCTTTGAAGTATACATAATATATATGGACTCATTGCTGTTTTAGCTCCGCAAAGCAAATTAAGATTTGTTCTAAATTTTTTGAAGTCATGCTGCGTCTCCTATTTGAAAAGATCCATTTTAAAAATAAATTTCAAGTGCAATTGGTGGCAACCGTACTTGTGAATAAAAAGATAAAAAATGTAATATAAATATACACAGTTTTTATAGACAAACTTCATTACCATTGACAATGATAAAATTATCACGTAGACATTTTATCTACGACGACACTGCCACCAAGTGGATGCTGCAAACTAGGCGGGGACGAGGCAGGCCCAGGCGGAGATGGCAGGACGACCTGGACGCCTTGGCCAACAATTGGCTAGACTTGGCACCAAACCGGGAGCTGTGGAGATCTGAGGGAGAGACATTTGCCCAGCATTGGGACACGTCTACAGACTAGGAAAAAAAATCGATCCTGTTTTTTCTCAGGATCAAATGCTTGTATAGACCCAAAAAAAAGGTTTCGTCTAGAAAAGCCGCAAATCGAGATTTAAAATCCCCATACAATTTGTATGAATGTTAAAATAGTACATTTCGACACAAGTGCGAAAAACATGAAATTCGAAACGAGTGGCGATGTTTTGAAACACGATCGATCGATATGGGAGTGTTTTAAATCGACACGAGTTACGAATTTCGTTTTTGCACGTGTCTCCTACGACGTTTTTTTTAGTACAGATGGCCCTCCGAAGTTTTGGACCTGACGTAAAATGACCCACTAAAATACACCATACACCAAAAAATACACCATCGGTACTAATAAATATTTTTTCACGCTTAATTTTTTTATGTTAATCGATTCCATTCGTATCCAGTACCAATAGTTTCTTAGGGGTCAACTTATAGCAATGTATAAAAAAGCCAAAATTTCAAGAAAATTGTTTTCATAGTTAAATTTACTATAGAAAGAGTGAAAGTTTAATTACATCATAATCATCATATTTCACGATAATTATACCTCCTATGCTAAATGACAATAATACTGTGTGGAAACATTAGCTACATTCATTATCTCGATTTGCGGCTTTCTTAGCCGAAAAAATTTTTTTGGTGTCATATAAGCTTTTGATCCTGAACAGAAACAGGATCGATTGGCATCAAAAAAAGGTTGTTAAAAAGGACAATTTTCTCGGAACCCGTATGATTTTCCCAAAATCAGTAAACGCCAATTTTCACTAATTTAAAATCGAGAAAGGGCGTATAAGACCATTTTCGCATAGCTACTCTGGATCTGGTAGCTGCCCTCACTGACCCAAAAATAATTTTTACCCTGTCTATATATTACCTATATACAGGGTGTGGCCTGTAATAGGAGCAAAAAATGAAACGGTACACTAATAACCCAATAAATAGTCATAATTTAATAGTTAAAACTTAAAAAAAAATTTTTTTTTGCAAAAAAAAAACATTTATTTTCCTTTTTTTTATGTAGTTTTACTGCAGTCGACTTATACCAAAAAAGTTAAATCGGTGTAACACAAAAAAAAATTTTTTTTGCTAAACCAGTTAAAAAACCATGAGTTCAAAAAAACTTTTTAGCTCATTTAGTTTTATGTCCACTGAACTACCAATATGTTTAATCATTAATAAGGTACAATGTTGTGATACCTAGATACATCACTCATAGGTCGTAACTTTAACATACTGTTTCTCCTTAATGGATAACTTTAAAACACTGGGACCTTTTGCGAATAACTAGAGGCAGTCAGAGGAGTCTTCCATTTGATTTTTTGCTCCTGTTACAGGCCACACCCGGTATAAAAAAATAATACTTATACTTGCAAATGAAAATATTAGGGGTTTATATACCTACCATTTGCGGGTTGTAACTCACATACCTTATTTTCTTTCTTGGTTGGTTGGTTCTTTAAACGACGTCAGTGTTCGTTTATTTCTTTTGTTCCCCGCTTGAACAAAGCTGAAAACTTAGGAAAAAAAGTGTTCAAAAAATCATAAGAAATTAGATTTCACTCAAGAAAGACCAACCGACCTAACGAAATAATGGTAAAGGGTCATTCCAGGTGAAATCAACAAATCGAGTGTGCTGCATGGTTTCTGATTTGAATGAAAAAAATTGAGGATATATTTCATGGTGGCAGAAGTGTTGAACCACCACCAGTTTTCTTTTTTATCTTTTAGTTTCCAAGTTTTGCCCGTGCAAAATTCAGAGTCGGGTCAAATTTCTAATTGTGGAAAAACAGACATAACTTTTTTTCTATAAAAGGTGACGAAATAATTATTACTTTGTCATTATATTTTCAATTGGTTCTTGAGCCAACCCTGGTGCATATCAAATATAATTTTATTCTAAAAATAAAGTACTTGCCGTGTTCATTTTGTAAAATAAATATAAATGTGTTAGAGCAACTACTTGTAATAGAAAAATATAAATGAAAATTGAGACTTTCGAAAATGCTCATGTTTGACTCTAAAAAAATCAATGTGGAAGATAAAATATTTTCTTTATTTTAATCATAAATTATAGATGACATCTTCTTTAATTAGATTTCGAAAAAAAAAAAAAATATTTTGCCTATTTTCCGAAATACGAATTTTTAAAATGCTCATCTAGTGCATTTTTTCTCTTGTTATATTTATACAGATTAAAATATAACTATGACCTTAATCTTTTAAATGCCTATGAATTCAATGAGAAAATATTGAATTAAATCCAGGCGATTGCAATTGACTGTATACACCGTGCCCGTTAATGAACCCAAAAAAATTTAACCACGTATTTCTAACTGCATTTAGAAAATATAATGACAAAGTAATAATTATTTCGTTACCTCGTATAGAAAAAAGTTAGATCTGATTTTGTACAAGCAGGAATTTGACCCCACTCTTAACTTTGAATGGGCAAAACTTGGAAATTAAAAGATTAAAAAGAAAACTGGTGGTGGTTCAGCACTTTTGCTACTATGAAGTATATCCTCAATTTTAATCATTCATATCAGAAACCTCCTCCTGTTCCTCGCTATAGTGAGGGGAAAAGTTTTGTGTTACACACGAGTGCAAATGTATTTTACTTCTCGTAAGTTAAAACACTTGCTACGCTCAAGTTTCTGTTTTAAAACCACTCGCTTCGCTCGTGATTCAACTATGGAATCCTTTCGCTTGCTCGTGTTTCAATTTCATGCTCGCGGGTAAAATAAAACTTTGCACCCTTGTACAACAAATAACTATTTCTTTATAGAAGATTGATGATGAGCAGCAGCAGCACAGCATCGTCACAGTGGACAAATTACTGCGATCGCCAACCCTTTTGCCCAGCGTGGCTATTATGGGCATTTACCTCCTAATGTCCAATACGCATAGTTAATAGGATCACCTTGTATATTATTCTATCAATTTATCGGCCTGATTAATATGTACACTATACCAAGTTGCAAATTTCTAATTCTAACGGTCACTCAGTTATGCTGCGGACAGACAGACAGATAGACAGACAGACAGACAGACGGACGTAGCGAAACTATAAGGGTTCCTAGTTTACTACGGAATCCTAAAATCTCGTGTCGATTTAAAACACTCCTTTCAGTCGTGTTTTATTTTATCGCCAACCTTTACTTTTTTCACACTTGTATCGTAATGTCATCATCATCATCCATCATCATCATCATATCAGCCAAAAGACGTCCACTGCTGAACATAGGCCTCTCCCAAAGATTGCCACGATGACCGATCCTGCGTCACCCGCATCCAGCGGACCCTGGGGCAAGAAAACCTAGCGGTTAATTCCGAAAACGTTAACTTACAAAAAAACTCTATTTTCTTACCCGATTTTTTTTATAGACCTATTCAACAATACCCCATACTATAAGTATTAAAAAAACATCCCGACTTTACTTATAGGGGAGGTGCTCAAATATTTTTAAATATATTTTATTCTACCTCTTTTTCGGTGTGACTGATATGGAGGTATACGTGTACCTAATTGCAAATTTCTTATACTAACGGCCTATGAGCTATGCTGCGGACAGACAGACGGAGAGACGGACAGACGGACATGGCGAAACTATAAGGGTTCCTCGTTTACCACGTAACCCTAAAAAGGTTGGAATTAATTTTAGGTCTATATCGGGTGGCATAATTTTTTTATGTCGAAAAATTTGTCGCATACCAACTTTACGCCGAAAAATGAATGGCCTAAATTGTAGCACATAGGTATTTTGTCGTTTTTTGCCGAAATTGTTGATCCGAACTTGGTTGTTCCTAAATATCGTTTGTCCTAACGATTTTCGTGTCTAATGTGTATGTATCGAATAATAATTGTGCATAATTGTGATGGTCCTACTATTTAATGTACTTAAACTAACTACTTTTAACAAACGACCTTTAAAAAAATATTTTCCTTAAACTGAATCCTCCCTTAAACCACCCAACCCTGTTGTCCAAAGAATTTTAGTCATCATACCTAGGAACCGGTCGACGAAGCCCCGCTGCGCGGGACTTCTATTTCTGATCTAAAGGATAAAAGGTACCTAACGAACCTATCCAGGTTAGAGTAGGGGAGGTACAGATTCATTATTTTCTAATACAGGGGGGCTTCGCCCCCGAGCCCCTCTTGTGGGACGCTTCGCTCCCCTATCGCCCCTTTTTCGGGTTTCCAAATAATTCGGGTTTGTAAATAATTGATTAAAAATACTTAAGTATTTTATAGACTACGCCTTTCTCTCCGCCTTTCCTAGAAACCTAACCATTCCAAGTCGGTTTTACCCTGCCTTATTGAACTTGAACATTATTTTAAACCATTCACCATATTGTTAATATACTTTTTTCAATGAAATTTTGGACATAACAATTGTAGGTGCAAAGAAAATTTACAGTTTGAGCAGTAGGAAACAATGAACATTATGATTATTAAGCTTTAGGTAATTCGACGATCGAGTAATCAATATTAGGATAAATATAGTGTAGGTGTTTTAAATGTGTATGCGCAAAATCAAGTACCTAGGCTAAACGAGTAGTATGCCATTTAACACTATGCTAAACATTCTCAGCCAAAAAATTTTAGGACAATCGACGTTATGCGACACGTCAGGCACCCCTTAATCTTATCTTAAAAATATACTCTTCAGACAAAGTTTAAAGACATTTTTTTTGTACACTTGTTTGACGGTGAGCACTGTCACCGGCGTCAAAAGTGTTAAGGAATAAATATTTAAAAAAAACGCTGAAATCGATTTGTCTTATTTTTTTATCAGCAGTTGGAATACGACGTATCAAGTCGCTATCTTTCAAATCACACTATTTCCATACAAACTTTCAACTACCTTTTAACCACTTTAGGGTTTAAATTTTATAAAATGGTTTCTCATTTTGTATACAAATAATTATACAGGGTGGAAAGGGACGACGTTCCTTCCCGCTACCGACCGAGTCTATCAACCATTACGATGAACTTTCAGTATAGTACCAAAATAGAAATATCTTTAAAAAGTAAATTTTCCATGTACGTTTTCGATGTTGGTCCCATACAGAAATTTCATCGTAATGGTTGGTAGACTCGGTCGGTAGCGGGAAGGAACGTCGTCCCTTTCCACCCTGTATAAGTAACCTTCTGTAAAGATGCCATCTTTCTAGCCCTAGTAATTTACACTAAATTTATTGTCTACCTTAGTCTCCTTAAACAAAATCTACACCCCTACTTAACCCTCTCAATCATTAAAGGGTTTAGCAGCCTTACCGAACAAGAGGTGCCTTTCCCCACGGATGAGGTCAATATTTTAGGTGGTGTACTAGCAGGACCTAAGAATACTCCATGCTTAATACCAGCTCTAGATCTTCTTTTGTTTCAGAGTTATTCAAGATAATGTAAAATATACAGGGTGTCGTTGAAAGTGGCATATTTCGAGAACTGTTCAAGTTAGATCAACCAAACAAAATTGTGTTTGATAACAATAAAATAAACTACAAAATGCATATTTTTAACCTGCATCTTGTCCTTATTTTTCATAATAAAAAAAGAGTTCTTGTTTTTTTTTCCATATTTTTTTTTATTTCACGCGGAGGTACACCTACAAAAAAAATATGCATACATAGCCACTAATGTCCACTGTATACATAAATAAAAATATTTCCGTAAATCATCGTGCGTCATGCCAAAAAAAAAATATTTCAGAAGTAGTCGTTACTGGCATACAAATAAAGTACCAGTGCAGTGTGAACATAAGTTAGTATGTAGGTATACAATCTCTTGACACTTACCGCACAAAATATCATTGACGTAATTTGACTTATTAGTACATTTGCTATACAGCACCCTGTCCTGTCCTGTCCAAACCTTGACGTCAAAAAAATTTTTTTAGGTTCGTCGTCATGGGCTATCAGAATATACCCCATGTATGTTAGCCGATTTTTTGTAGTTTTCGAGATATGAATTTTTGAAAAAATTTTTTAGAGAAATACTGGAATGAAGAAATTTATTGATAAAAAAACTATTGGGTTTTTTAAATATTTTCTTTTTGTGAAAGTATTACTACAAATAAAGCACTTACTGACAAAAAAATTAGCGTCCTCACTTTGATAAAAGTAGGATAAAAAATACCAAATTCAAAATTTTACGTTAAAAACTCATCAAAATAGCATTAATGTAGGTAAATAAAAAAATAAAACATATCTCAAGGATTTTTGGTAATCTAAAGACTGCCCTAGACCTTAAACCTTCCTAAAAGCAAAAAAAAAGTGATACTTAATGATGAGGATTTTTCGGAGTAGTCGGTCAAATAAACTTAAAAAAAAGCTTCGAAATTTTACTTTATTTAAAAATAAAGTAAAATTTCGTCTTTTTTGTTGTTCTCATCAATAAACAGAAACAGAAAATACACTAAAACTCAATTTGTGTACTTATTCAAGTATTGTTTTACTACTTTAAAATTTTAAGCTTTTTTGAGTTTATTTGACCGACTACTCCGAAAAATCCTCATCATTAAGTATCACTTTTTTTTTTGCTTTTACGAAGGCTCAAGGTCTAGGGCGGTCTTTAGAATACTAAAATCCCTTGGGATATGTTTTATTTTTTATTTACGTAAATTAATGCTATTTTGATGCGTTTTTAGTGTAAAATTTTGAATTTGGTATTTTTTTATCCTACTTGTATCGAACTGAGGACGCTAATTTTTTTGTCAGTAAATGCTTTATACAAAAAGAAACTAGTTAAAAAACCCAATACTTTTATTTTTATTAATATTTTCCTTCATTCCAGAATTTCTCAAAAAAAAAATTTCAAAAATGAATAACTTGAAAACTACAAAAAATCGGCTAACATACATGGGGTATATTCTGATAGCTCATAACGTGAGAAATCTAAAAAAAAATTTTTGACGTCAAGGTTTGGACCACCCTGTATAAAAGAGAGATAAACATTTGACACATAATATTGTTTTCGACATTTGATTTGTTGCATTTTCTGTTGGAAAATGGAAAACATTAAGTGTAAGCCTTGTGAAAAAACGTTAAAAAATATATGTGGAAAGAAAAAATGCATACAAAATTGACAAGAGGCTGATTTATATAGCAAATGCACTAATAAGTCAAATTACGTCAATGATATTTTGTGCGGTAAGTGTCAAGAGATTGTATACCTACATACTAACTTATGTTCACACTGCACTGGTACTTTATTTGTATGCCAGTAACGACTACTTCTGAAATATTTTTTTTTTGGCATGACGCACGATGATTTACGGAAATATTTTTATTTATGTATACAGTGGACATTAGTGGCTATGTATGCATATTTTTTTTGTAGGTGTACCTCCGCGTGAAATAAAAAAAAAATGAAAAAAAAAACAAAAACTCTTTTTTTATTATGAAAAATAGGGACAAGATGCAGGTTAAAAATATGCATTTTGTAGTTTATTTTAATGTTATCAAACACAATTTTGTTTGGTTGATCTAACTTGAACAGTTCTCGAAATATGCCACTTTCAACGACACCTTGTATATTTTACATTATCTTGAATAACTCTGAAACAAAAGAAGATCTAGAGCTGATATTAAGCATGGAGTATTCTTAGGTCCTGCTAGTACACCACCTAAAATATTGACCTCATCCGTGGGGAAAGGCACCTCTTGTTCGGCAAGGCTGCTAAACCCTTTCCCTGCACTCTGATATATTATCGCTTTTTTCGCATTTTACTTAGTAAATCTCTTACAATGTTTTAGGTCTCCAATCGTAACTTTGCATCCCCTTGTTATAAAAATACTTTTATAGGAATTATTATAGCTTTAAGTTAAATTTCAACCCAATAAAAATTGTAATCCCCATTTAACCTTTAAGAAATGATTAAATTAAATTTCTTGTACTCTTGTAAAATACCTTATTAATACTAAAGTTTCAAGTTCCTACATTAAAATAAATTTGGATCCCACCTTTGCACTCTTATCTTACCAGAAAAAACAGCTCATACATGAAGTTTGACATTGTCATTCAAATGAACAATAAATTGAGTCTCTAATTGTTTACATTTATTTTTACCTATGTATAAAATACGCAATGGAATGTCGAATTTACAAGAATATGTTTGTAATTTACCATTTTTGGAGGTTACCTACGTCACATAAACGTGTACGAGTATTTGCTCGTGCTATAATCAAAACATAGTACCTACCGAAAAAAAGCAACATTATTATTAGGTACTTTGTTTGTGCAATATGCAATGCAACACGGAAGTTACCTCTTACCTACATGTATCCTAGGTACCTAATGTAGGCACGAGGTTAACTAAAAACATTAAAATGTATGCAAGGTACCTACGTAATTTTTGCGTTACTATTAAGAACAGGAATTTCCTCGATTCACCAAGGAACAGTTCATGACAGCCTTCGTTACTCTTGTGCCACTGACGACGACGACTGCGACTCGTCTGGTGACGTGATATGATTAAATCTTGTTAGCCACATTGTAATCCACACTCCTTTTTTTACTTTAGAACAACCTGTATAATATTAGCAGCTCCTGAGGTAATAAAACACCGGCCAAGAGCATGTCGGCTTATGCTAGGGTTCCGTAGTTTTCGGATATCTCTGAAAATATTGACTTTAGAATAAAACTTTGTTTGAAAATCTCTTTTTTTTTCAAAGACCTCTTCAACGATATTGCACACTATAGGATTACAGCAAATAAAAAAATCATTCACACTTCACCAGGTTAGGTATCCGAAAATTTTTTTTTTTCTATTTTTTATTTTACCACTTTGTCGGCATAATTAATATTAATTATGTATATCTGTACCAAATTGCAGATATCTAGTACTAACGGTCACTGTGCTATGCTGCGGACAGACAAACGGACAGAGCAAAACTATAAGGGTTCCTAGTGTACTACGGAACCCTAAAAAGGTACATTAGTATGAAACCTCTTTTAAAGAGTAGCTTACATAAATACTCTACATTTATCAGTTCCCTTAATTCCTTAAGGGTTAAGGAACCTACCATCTAAACTGTTCTTTGTCCAGAACTTGCTCCAAAACATACACAATCAATCAGAAATATCTGCCAAAAGTGAAACACGTGTCATTAAGGAGTTCCGTTCTGGTCTTTATCAGCAGTTCCACCTACTTACATTAAAACGCATAAATGAAAATGCTTGATGTTTAAATGATAATACAGAATCCTAAGGTTCTCAAGGAAACACCCCATCAGAACTGGTAATTGACAATAACTTACACGACCATCTTCATTGCTTAAAATGCATAACCAGTTACATACATACAAAACACCAAAGCGTTCCGAAGTTCCGTTCTAGCCTTTATCGGCAGTTCCACTTCCCTAAGTAAGGAAGTATCACTTTTTGAAGAAAAATGGATGATTGGTTGATAAATCTCAAAACGGTTTTATGTGTGCTTATAATATGAGAACTTCCATGGATTAACATCATCACCTTTTGACAGACAGACGAACAAGAAAGTAATCCTGTAGTTTCCGTTTTTCCATTGTGGTACGGAACCATAAAAATGAATCGAAACTAGACAAAGGCCACTCCTATTACTTATGCGTGTGGATGCATTAGGAGGTAAATGTAAATCGCCACTTCAATCCCTTTTTCGACTCTTGTGACACCCGCGGGAAGAATTGGGGTGTTGACAAATGTATTCTTACTGCCGTCACCACACGATATTTGTGTACACAAACTATATATCAGTAAATACTTCTTACTTATACTATAAAAAGTGTAAAGATTACTTACTCACTCTTTGCGTCCTGCTTATAGACTCTGAAACAACCAGTAATATGTCAAATGTTTATCTACCAAAAGAAACATCTCAGAAGATGAGAGAAATTGTCTCAGTTCAGTGGATAAAAATCTAAATGGTACATACTCGTACACTATACTATAAACGACTGTATTATTAAAACTCTAAATGTCATACGAATAAAATTTAACTGAGGGATCGGAACCGGTGTTTACACTCACCATATTATTGTAAGATTTATTTTATTATATTTCAAGTATAATCAACAAGAAAAAAAAATATAGTACCTAATACGTAATAGTTTCTTTGAAACCGCAATGACATCCGTTGTTTTTTTTCGTTGCTTAGCAACCACGGTCGTAATTGTGCCTATAGGGCGGGCGGCTGGATTTAAAAAATCGCAAATAGGTGAATAGTGGTACTCGCTTTATATATCGTATATAAATAAAGCGTTTTTACTAAACTTCTCAAAAATAATATAAACACTACAAGCTTACTCCATTCCACGGATACATATTAATACCATAGGTACAAATAATTCTCCAGTTGACAAACAAAACTAACTAAAATAACAAATACGTCATCGAAATAAAGCTCGTATCTCAGTTCTGATTCAATACTGACATACGAGGTTGCTAAGAGTAGTGACAGTTTTGGCTAGCAGATATATATACAAAAGTGTAAAAATTATATCCAGCTGTGGCCATAAATTCATGCACAATTGCACATTATTGATATTATCTAATATTCAAATCGTATAATAACAAGAATAAAGAAAATACGAATAAATAACTAGGAATGTATTGAAATTTACGAATTGAAACTAGTAGGTAGGTACCTTTTGTGTCCGTATTGATAGAGTCCTGTGCCACTCAGCGAATCCTTCAGTATTTAAGTATTTATCAGTAAAGCGTACGTGCCATTTCTGGAAAGAGAATATAATTATAATATATAAATAAATCATTGTAGTTTCAAACCAAAAACCAATAAGTTACGTTTCCGAACTTATTTATGTGCAGTTCAGCTTATTTTGTGTGCCGTAGCCGCAGTTTCCATGATACGACTGCCGGTCAGACATCACAATCTAAAGCTGAACTTAAAGTTTATGTACTTTGTAGTTCGCGAGGATATGGTTTTTACTGTTATACTATAACTTATTTGAATAAATAAAAAATAAGACACATAATATTTTCTTCGGTTACCGCGAGGATTACACATGAAATAAAACTATGAAAACAGTCATCCGCAGACCACGAACCCTGTAAAGTGTTCGAAACGTCGGAAAGATATTAAAATTATCAATTATATTAAGTTAATATACGCGACTTTATCAGTTTTCATATTTTTATTTCAAAAATAATTTACTTTCCATATTGAATGTACTGAGAAGATGCGGTATATACTTTCTTACCAAGAAATCGCGGCCGCAGAAATTGCGGTGGCGATGAGCACAGATTTTATTCCACAAATCAACCATTCATTAAAGACTCGTATCACTTTTAATATACCTATTACTATAATTATATTAACAAACATATTCTATCTTTCTTATTATTATCATAACTAAATTGACATCCTATCGTTTTGACTTCTAGCCGTCACACATGTGTTTTCAAATGATGTAATCTGTTGCCAGAGTATAGAAAATAAACTCCATTACACCAAATCGTATCCGTAAACTTCTTTCATTTTTAATCGTTTCTGCGAATGTAACTTATACGTGTTCGGTAGTATTGAGTTTTATTTAGAATCAGTTGTTATAGTTTTCTTGTATTCGGTCATAAAAATAACAAAAAACTTAAATAAATGAGGGAGTTCGAACGAATTTCTTCGTATTGATTTTCCCTACTTATTTGAAGACACTTTGAGTACTGGCATCCCTTGACGTATATGTATATGATTTTATGTCATTTTGAATGTCAAAAAGAGCTGTCAACGGGAGCGATTTGGCGTGCGTCCGACCTCGAGGAGGCGCTCGCGCCATCTGAGTCAAAGGAGAATTTTGACTCGTGTCGCCATTTGTATGGAGAATATACGCAATTTTAAATTAAGGATTAAATTTCTTCGTTGTCTTTATGAGGAAAAATATGAATATGCCCTGATGCACTAATTCAGTTATCTGGCTTTTAAATTAACATGAATATTTTATGCCTGTTAAAGCAAAATATGCATTGCTTCGTGTTCGAAAAATATGCAATTTTTTGATTTTTCGGTACATTTAGAGCCGATTTCTAGGAAATCCATGTAAATATAAAATATAATATCAATTGGAGCCTCTGCATGGGTTCTTTCTGAATAAGTTCATGTAAGAAATATGTTTGTAGAGTAATATTTACTTAACAAATTCTTTGTTCGAAAATAGGTCTAAAACGGCAAAATCGGGAATCCGACCCTTAAGGCGGAATAAACCAGCCTATTTTGATACAGTCCTCCTTCATTGAACGTCCCTGTAGGACCCTAACAATGGTAATTCATTTCAATATCAACCTATAAAAACTTAAACCGCCATTTAAAAATATGTAGTTCTAATTGGTCCATCAAAGTTTTCATTAGCTATATTCTATAAAAAAATGACAAAGATATTGCGCCGAAATATGCGCGGTTTTCATAAAAGCGCTATGTCCTTTCCAATCTTGGCTTAGTTACACAATTGTTTTTGGGGCCATTTACGATGTCGCGTTAGCCGTCCATGTTTATATTATATATTATATGGTCGTAAAGATTGCCGTTTAGTTAGGTTGAAAAAATGTCTTTTCACACCTCGTATTTCGAATAAGGGTTTTTCTTCCCTGCTAGGAGGTAAAAAAATTATCTTTTCTGTTCAAGGACTGAACAGAAAAGCGCCTCTCCTGTTATAACTTAAAAAATAAAATATAAATATGAAATTAAATAACACCTTGAGTGCTGAGTGGCCTAAATAATGTACGAGATTGAAAAGCTTGACTATAACACTATTGTGTACAATACTTTTTTCACCTCACTAGCTCGTAAAGTGCTCGTTTATCCTTTAATACGAACGTGTAAAAACGCATATTATTCACTTGTGTGGCAAAGTAGCGTAGCGCGAAGATGGGCTTACCGGCTTCGTATCACTGTCCATACCTACTCAGCCGATAAGCTCATCTTTCCCGGCGTCTGCAGTAATGTACTATTTCTACGAGTCAATAAAAATAAGTAAACAAATATTAATAATGAAATAAATACGCTGAAACGAAGTGCAGATTCTGAGGTGGCCGCCCGTTGTTGTCTTTTTTGCTAGCACGTGATTGGTCAAATTTATTTCAGTTACCTACCTCTACAACGTTGGCTTATGAGTTAATTACAGTTGAGTTACGAACTCGACGTAAATATAATTATATGGTTATAATTTTGTGTACGTAATCATTAATTTGAACATTACAGTCGACCAGTAGAAAAAATATATAATATAATTATCTTTTATTTTTCTCCTAGGTGTGAGTGAAACGACTGAAAAGCAATGCGTGTCACATGGTATTAAAATTATTTTCGTCCTGGGCGTTAATGCTTGAATCCCTAATTACGGAATTCACTTTAGTTTAGAATTCCGAACGTAGTGAGGGATACAAACTAAATTGGAAAGGTAATGAACGTCCTCGCTGAAAATATATGTGCCTTGTGACACAATCTACTATTTCAGTACAGTTTTTTTTATGCACTAGTGCGAGAAGTGATTCATATCTTGTCAGGACGAAACTACCGAAGGCCGAACTACGTTCTTCAGTACAACTTACAGATAATTACTGAAGAACGTCGTACGACGTACGCGTACGATACACGTGCGAAAAGGAATATCGTACTTCGAACTTCATATTTTGCGCACTTGTATCGTAATGTATTATTTATTTTGCCAAATTCCACCTCTAACTTTAAATACCTATAATTTGTACGCGGGAAACTTCTATGCGCTAGTTCTAGAACTTTGTGGAAACTTTCATTACGCATTGACCCCGTAATGTTGTTGATTCGTTTTCCTGTTCCAATTAGTGTTGGAAATGAAATTTATAGTACAATGCCCTACCCAATACCAATACCCTACCCAATACCCTAGTACATTAAACGGGGTGAGGACAAAAATTGTCTTTATTCCCTCGCATTAACTCATTTTAGAATGTTGTACCTATGATATGAGTGTTGAAAATGTACCTGGGCTTTTTCTTTAGCTCTTGTTGGTTAAATCCACTTTCAACACTTGTAACCATAACTAAGTAACTATTACAATGCATAGCTCAAGGAAAAAAAGTCAATCTCGGCAGTACCAATACCAACTAACGTATGCGGAGTGAAATATGGACAGATATTGAAGCAGTAAAAAAAATAACAAAAATAGAAATGTATCTCAATTCTAAATTAATTTGTATACATTTGTTAATTAATTTGGGAAGTGTTGTGTGTTTTGGCATCTTTCTTTAGAAATTATGGCCAATCAAGTAGACCTATGTCGCAAAACTGCATGTATTTTCCACAGGACACATTTGCTATGGCCAAAGTCGACGATAATTCTGAATTTGTAGAAGTAGGCAAGACTTGAATCACTATTTTATAATAATTACGCATTCTTTTTCTTTCCAAAAAATAATATTAGAAACCGTAGTGTAATGTAACATTTTGGCTACAGCCACTTTTCTCAGAGAGCTCGAATAAAGGAAATTACATTAGACCGATTCACAAAATCGAACAGAGAGCCCAGAAGCACTTCACACTTCAAAAAAAAATGATAAACAAAATTCTTAAGGCATGGGCATAACGAAACTTTAACAAAGAGCAAGCCTACCAACACCGAAAATAAAAATAAACAACTATGAAAATGATCAAAAACTGTAAAAAACACTGGTTTTTCTGTCACGCTAAAAGAGTTATATGTAAGTTTAAATAAACATTTTTAGCATAGTCACTATTATTTTCGGAGTAACTATAGACTAGAATATGAAATATGATGAGCAGAGGCCTGCTTAAAAAGTTTTCCTACAGAAAATAAAATTAGAGACAAGAAAAATGCTAACATCTGTTTTTTCGTCATCAATGGATAAAGTACAGTCGAAGACAAAATAAGGGGTATACAAAAACGTTCAAAAATACGCCCCAGTGCACTCTAATTCTGTGTAATAAGAACGTCGTAACATATTTATGAACGGATTCTTTCGATACTTATTTTTGCACTTGACTGTACCATAAAACTGAAGTTACACTCTTCGGATTCAAGTAGTTTTTATCTGGAATTAATCCTTGTTAAAATCGATTTTAAGAGGCGTGAGTGTTTAAGAAAATAATAATGTTGTTATTTATTTAATATAACATTCAACTTTGTCCAGATTTCATTCCGCATACGTTAGACAGTAGGTACACAAAAGTTATATGAAATTTTATATTTCGTATGGCGGGACACGTCACTTCCTGAGCATAAGTTTATCCTTAAAAATAACAATTCTTAACATTATGCATTGTAATATAAAATAATTGTACCTAGTATGTGTGAAGCACTTAGTCAAAATATTATCATTTCCTACGCTTTATATATTATGACGATACAGTTTGTGTTATGTTATTTTAAGTAGAATTTGCTATTACGTTTATACTAGGGTACTCTGCGTGATATAGGAGTAACTCTGCGCATTGTATGATTATTGATATTTTCCAATATAACCAACAAAATCAAAAATTTAATAACTTTTCACAGGTTATAACTTTATACTAGTTTACGTCTTCTTGGGCGAATTCAGTAGAACAGTAGTGAACAGCCTAAGTGACTACTACCTTTTGTGGCGTTGATATACAGCGTGTTTTTCTTCATATGCTATAACTTTAATGGAAGCTTATTTAGGTCAAATATAATTAATTTCTCTAAGAAACTAGTGTTATTACTCTTACCGTTATTGAGTTATTAAAAAAAATAGTTTAATCACTGAACACGTGTACTGCAACCTTTATTACATTCTAATGTTTCTTATTTTGACATGCGCCGTCTCCAGAAAAAAAAACAAGAGTTTTTAATAATTTTATACATTTCCAATTAAATCAATAAACGTGTCGTGTTCTATAAACTTGTACGTAATTAAGAGCTTAATGAAAACAAAGATCACGTTCACGTTCATCGTTTTCTGTTGTAGCCAATGACTAGTAGAAAATGCCTTAAAGCATTTAGTCCGCTCTTGGTAACTACCTACCTCCTTTTTGTAATGCTGCACTGAAGGTTAAAAATAATAACTACCTCTTGATTTTTACAGTCTACATTCTTACAAAAAAAGCTTACATTATTAAGTTCCTTAATTCATTATTTTCTTAGATCAGGGCTTTTATAAAAAATAAACGGAAATAAACACATGTACAATGAATGTAAACATTGTAAATACAATTTCAAGCTGCTGGTGGTTTAGTCATACGTTTTTCATTGGTAAACTTCGGAGATAATATGTAACGGTTTTTTTTATTTGCCTTTACAAAATGGTTCTTGGAATATTCAATACAAGAAACAGTCTTTCAAGTCATGTCCTCGACCAACTTAGCTAACTAAATTAGTGTTAAAGACTCGAGTCCTTCATTCTAAAACTCGACTTTGAAATTAAGGTTTTTCTATATAATTTAGTTTAATTATGCAATCAATACAACAGTGTGATAAAACTGATAAAAACCACCTACACTTTTTATAATATGAAATTCAAATAAATATTAAACAAAAATAAGCTTCTTATTATATTTATATGCTTATTCTGAACCTTGGACATTTTTTATGATATTGTATCATTTTATAATTTTTGGACCGACATTCATGTTTATCTAAAAAATCAGTCTTCATAATAAAATCGTTTTAAGACTGTTCTAAGTATTCCTATTAAAGCTTAGCAAACCACGGCTTGTCACCACCCGGACGCGAAACGTGTTCTCAAAATACCTACTAAAAGGTATTTATCTATTAGGAATGTCCGAACTATATTTGAATAAATTATCTGCAAACATATATAAATAACGTTGTTATGTTTATAAGTTCGTTTAACTCCCTGCCGTTACGAAATTCAAAACTAAAAATTGTATCATCAACTCATCATACCTAGCACGTGATTTAAAATAAATTCTATACAGATTGCAACTGTCTATACCTACTTAATAGTAGGTATTAAGATGAGTTACAAGTTGGAGCTCGTCAGATAATAATACTTACGTCAAAGATTTTAAGTTAGACTGGATAAATAAAATAATCATAGTTTTAACATATCTTAGATCTACCCATGAACTTTTTGAGATATTACCTATATCGTAGTAAGTAAACAAAATTTAAATAGCTAATTCTGCACGTGTATTAGAAATATTAGCATGAGAGAGAGGTAGTCGTTCCGATTATTGTATTTTAGTGTTCACTATTTGTTTTATATTATTGGATATAATGAATACATCTTTTTCGAGACGAATCGTTTTTTTACCGACCAAACTATACAGGGTGATTGGTAGTCCGATGCAAAGCTTTAAGGTGAAGTAAGTATAGACCATTTAGAACCATTTAAGCCATTGTTATCTTTGACGAAGTCTGACTATTTTTTTTAAATTTTTTTTTGGGGTTTTTGGCCAAAATACCCAAAATTTAAAATGAACTGCTAATTTTTGACCAAGTTAAGCGATAAACGTACTATTATTTATTTTATTTAATTAAAGTAACGTGTAAACAGTCCAAGAAAACATAATAAAAGCTTCTGTTTTATAAAAGTTTTTTTTACAGAATGTTTAAGTTGATCCAAAATGGAAAATGTTGAAATACCATTTTTAATATCATTAAAAAAACGAAGTGTGATTTTTTGTTAAAACCTTTTAGAAAACATGCCTAATTATCGTTTTTTTCATTTTAGATATGATTTACGTAGATATCTTCATCTTTTGAAATTAGGACATTGAAATTAGGACTTATGAATTAATTTGAGGGAGAAAATTGAGAACCTGAGGTACCTAGTAACGAGCATTTTATCTAAAAATTTTTACAAAAATACAAGCTTTAATTTATGTTAAAAATAACAACATGGAAAGTGAAAAACCGACCCGATTCCTGTATTAGAAATCGGGACATCCATTTCGAACATCAATTTTTTTTTACATTTCCATACAAAATGTTGGTAAGTTTATTGTATCTCAGGTTAACAATTTTCTCCCTAAAATTAGTTTTACAGTCCTCATTTCAATACCTGGTGAGATATCTGCGTTGATGATATCTCTAATGAAAAAACGATAATTAGGCATGTTTTTAAAAAGGTTTGAACAAAAAAACACACACTTCGTTTTTTTTAAATGATGTTAAAAATGGTCCTTTAACATTTTCCATTTTGGATCATGTACTTCAAAATTATGTAAAAAAAAACTTTCATAAAACAGAAGCTTTTATGTGTTTTCTTAGATTGTCTACACGTTATTTTAATTAAATAAAATAAAAAGTAGTACGTTTATCGCTTAACTTGGTCAAAAATTTGCAGTTCATTTTAAATTTTGCTTATTTTGCCTAAAAACACCAAAAAATTAATAAAAAAAAAATCAGACTTCGTCAAAGACAACAATGGCTTAAATGGTCTATACTTAGTTACTTGCTTCACCTTAAAGCTTTGCATCGGACTACCAAAAACCCTGTATAATATAATACCTACTTATTTACTTACTTGAAGTTGTGTAAGTTGTGTTGTCCATAGACAGGTACCCGCTTCGGGGACTGCTGAATTCCGTCCGATATCTGTTTACTTTTTTGTATTTATTTAATATAAATATACAAGTATGTCAGCAATATACCATTTACCCTATATTATATACATATATACCTAAATAAATTTACAAGCAGGCGATTTATGCCAAACACAATGCCAAACATAGATATCTAATCATGACACACACTATACGCAAGGTTTCATTAGATATTCATATTTCTAGGTCATCTATTTCCTGTATTTTCCTAGTAGTATTAAAAAAGATAAACATTACTTACAAATTTACGGAAACGTACATATGTTTCATTTAATTTCAGTCCTTCGTAGGTAGGGTCTCTGCCTACTATTTAGAAAGGTTACGAGTAGGGCCGTCAAAGATGTTTTATAAACTGTTTAGTTACGAATAATTGGAATGAGACTATAATTATAGAACAGGAAATCCTATAATTATGGCTACCTCTTTAGTTTGAAGGAAATATTTTACGTAGAAAGTATTTACATTGTCGTTACAATGAGATGAATTAACTCCTAGGTAGGTACTTGTTATTTTGCAGGGGAAGCAGTATTCCCTAAATAAATATCTCTCACACTTATAATATTTTTGTCTATCAAAAAGCCATTAGGTAAGCCACTATCATTATAAAAGCTTTAAAGCTTTAGTGAGACTGTGAAACTGAATGAGTGCCGTATATTACCATCCATTCACTCATTCATTACGAAAACGATCCATTGACGCACGAATGTGTGTAAATAAGTATTCATCGCATTCATCTTACAAGTGCAGGTAATGTCGCGATTCAATATGTACGTCGTACAGTCTGCTAAACGAATTTATCCACTTTTTAGGGTTCCGTCGCCAAAATTGCAAATACGGAACCCTTATAAATTCGTCATGTCCGTCTGTTACAGACACTACTTGACTAATTTTAGGGAGAATTTCGCCGCCGGCGATTTCTGTGCCGGCGCACACCTCTGCTCCGGTCAGACGGACAGACGGACATGGCGAAATTTCGTTTGGCGGGGTTTCGTTTTTGCCATTTTGGCTACGGAACCCTAAAAAAGATTTTTTTAGGATATTTACCTCCTCTACACATTACTACAATTCTCTTATCGTTGAATAGTTATTTTAAAAAGAATGAGGGTTCCAAAAGAAAGTGTTTTTCTTTAAGTCGATAGTATCAGAGCTAACCGCTTCAAAATTAAAATAAAACCGGCCAAGAGCACGTCGGGCTACGCTCAGTGTAGGGTTTCATAGGAGGGGCACAATTTATTTCTCCTAAAATTTTGACCGTAGAAAAACTTTCTTTCGAGTCCCTTATTCTTTTTAAAAGACATATTCAATGATACCCCACACTATACTCGTAGGATTGCAACAAAATTAAAAATCCTATATTATTCTACCACTTTGTCGACGTGATTAATATGTACCTACCTATACGTACGTATAACGCCCACTGATATATGCTGCAGAAAGACAGACGGACCTATCAAACATGGCATGGCACGACAGCTATTTTTAAATGGTGATTTTAATTTAAGTTTTTATAGGTTGATATTGAAATTCATTACCGTGATGCATTGAAGAGGAGGTGACACTTGTCAACTAAAATTCAGGACCGTTTTTGAAAGGCAATTTAGTATGGCGTGCGGCTTCCATGTTTTATTTGTTCGTAGGCAGGTCCCATTTCCTCTCGAACTCCGAGTCCTTGCCTCATTTGTATGGGTTTGTGGACATTTCAACGGGTACTTATGGCAGTCCTGTGAGGTGACGTAATAGTCGTATCGACCTGCCATTACGTGTTCTTTGTCAACAACACCAAGACGTTAGGTGAACAGATGAACTAGGCGTTGTCACCGCCTTGATAATCTTCGGCAAAAAGAGCATACATCAACCAATGTTTGACACTTTTAGGTGACAGGAACCAGTGACGGATGTTCAAATTTTAGAGTTTCGTAGTAAACATTTGTTTCACCATGTCTGTCTGCTCAGTAGCTAATGTAGCTATTCGTACTAGAAATTTTCAATTTGATACAGGTATATTTACATGGAGCGACGACCTGGTAAAGGTTGCGGGTGTCCAATGGATGCGGATAGCTCACGACCGATCTTTGTGGAACTCTCTGGGGGAGGCCTACGTCCAGCAGTGGACTATCATAAGATGATGATGATGATGTTTTTAAACAGGAAGGGAAACAAAAAATGCAATCCATTTTTTTGCTGACTGTAGATACATTAACATATATGACGCCCTGCCAGGTAAGTCCTACACACGCTATCTTACAGTCAAGTGCAAAAATAAGTATCGAAAGAATCTGATCTTAAATATGTTACGACGTTCTTATTACACAGAATTAGAGTCCACTGGGACATATTTTTGAAGTTTTTTCTGTACACCTTATTTTGTCTTTGACTGTACAGTGGCTGCAAGCAATACTCGCATTCCGATGTTAATTAGTTTAGTAGAATAGACATTTTAAATTAGATATTAATATGCACCAATAGTCAGTAGAATAAAAAATATTAAACAAAATATAGTCAGCCTACTTCCATAGTTATCCATTTTGACACATATCGTTAAAAACCAATCATTTTAACTAAAAATGTAGGTGAACTCAAGGTTTTAGATTTTAAGTTCGTAATAAAACCAAGATAGTATTCTAAAAGTGCCTGATTGAGCAGTTCTCAAAAAGTTTGTACACAATTATTAACACTAAATGCGTGAGTTATCGTTTTCCTATTTTGTTACCAACTATTTTAATTATATATAATTCAATTGTTGACTGTTTATTTACAATAGTTTTATGGGTTTTATATATTGTCTTAATTATGTATTTACTTTCTTAATTATGTGGAATTATTCATATAAATATTGATAATCCTATAAAATAATGATTACAAAATAGGCAAATTAAGCAGTCAATTTCTCTTGTGTACAGAGTTTTTGAGAACTGGAATAATACAAAATTTTACGTTTGTTTACATTTTTTTAGATTCTACTGATGATTGGTATAGTTACAGCTATCTAATAGACTAGAGTGGTGTCACTTTCTGGGACACAGTATTAAACTTAATAACACTGCACTTTTCTAATATTCTATTCTAATTTATCAATAGGTTAAATTACGTCATAGATCATCAATGAGCATTTGTTTTCTTGATAGGTTAAAGGGTAGATTAATAATGTGTAATATTTAATACATAATTCAACTGTGATCCAGTCACGTTTCTGACAAAAATACTGGTATAAACGAAATGACCTAATCGGTTAGATCTTTTTAACGTAGGTCGTGATTATTATTCAATAATGTTTTTAATGGTTATTTATGTTTTTATAATATAATCATATCTACTTACGAAAGTTTTCAAATATGTATTTATGCTGCTTATGTCTAAATCAAGGGCCAGCAGGTAGCACCAGCACCTCTTGACAGACCAGTGAAGTTATCAATTATTACGAATATACAAATTGAATGGACCTTGGATTATTTTGTTTTTTTATCCGCAATGTTTTTTTAATGAAGAAGGATTTATAGTTTTTTCTCGCATAACTACCTATCGTCGGCCTAAATCGCAAACCTCGTAACTCAATCTGACCAAATTTTACAGGAGGCACAAAAAATTTGATTACCAAAAATTTTGCATGAAGACTTGCTTAGTATTTTTTTATATAATGTTAAGTTAAATTTAGCCTTCAGATTGCTAAAAACTTTTTTTTTGTAATCACCTGAATCTGAAAAATTTGGAGTTACGAGTTTTTCTTGACAATTTTAGAAAGCTAATCGGGAGTTAAGAGCTTCGCTATAAAAATC